>JAHWFP010201247.1:77193-89235 GCA_023313725.1 Lithobius niger | reverse complement strand
GTCGCGACCCCAACATGATAATACTCTATGTTCCACCGCTCGTTCTCAGTCGTGACCCCCAAGATGTGACTACTCCATGTTCCACCACTCGTTCTCAGTTGCGACTCCAAGATGATTCTACTCCATGTTCCACCACTTGTTCCCAGTCGCGGCCCCAAAATGTTTCTACTTCATATTCAGTAGCGTAACATGCGGGGTGCAAAGGGTGCAGCTGCAGGATGGCTTACATTGAACGACAATAGAGGAGGGCCCACACACAAATAAAAAAACCTAAATAAACCAAGAACGAGAGACAGACAGACTGACACAAGAGAGAGAGAGAGAAGAGATAAAAGGGAACAAGTAGAGAAAAATAATCGAGATAAATATATAGAAAAAACACCGGTTGTAGCATCCGGGGACTGCAGTAGATACGAAAGTAAATTAAGATAAAGTAAACTGACTTTATCTTTGAAATAAATAACTAATTAATTTCACAGCTTTAACTTTATTGTTGGTTTACATCTCAGTTATTATTGCTTGTTTCCAGAGGTTGCCCCATCTTTTCCTGTATTTCTCCGCCTATCAGCATGTTAAAACAACAATGCAGACGTGTGCATGGCTTGCTCTTTGTTCACGTGCTGGTGTTAAAAGGACACAAATCCTTCCGGTATATCGTGCGACCCGTTGAGAATACCGTTTGCAACGTTTACACAGGTTAGAGTTACGCAGGTTGCCGCTAAATCACCTCGCACGTAAGAAAAAACAAGAAAATGAATGTGTTGGTAACTTTTACATACGTTTGAACTAATGTCGCAAAATTAAGTCGTGCAGGAAAGCCAACAGGTATTTATGTCCCTTTAAATGCTGAACGATCGTTTTCCAAAACTCTAAAGTTATTAATCTAAAGCTGAGTCCACACTTGACCCCGCACACCACGTTCGGGTTCTGGGCCCGGACATTCAAACCAGCAAAACAAAAAGAGACAACCCGACACACTTCTTTCCATACCCGGCCACACAGAGCCTCGATATCGGGCCAGCTTGCGGTGGCATGAGGCGATGCGGGAGTGGATGGGGGCCCGCTATAATTTCTTGCACCAGGGCCCAAACTCGCTAAGTTACACCACTGTTCATATTCCACCACTCCTTCTCAGTCGCGACCCCAAGAGGTCAACTGTCGAACAAATAACCTTTTTTACCTTTGCGGAAAATGTACGTAAAAAATTACGCTTTGTAAATTTTTACCTAATAAAATGTGTGAAAAATATTACTCGCACTGTAATTCGTCCAAGCATGCATAAAGTCGCAAGCAGTGGCGTTTAAACAACCCTGGGAGTTTTGTTTCTCAACCTAAGCCCGAATGAAGTAGAAACTAGACATCTTGTTACCAAGCACCATGCCAGTTCTCGGGTGTTAATGCCTCTTAGTACAGTACTGCTTTGGTACATTAAAAGTTTGGCAATGTTAAATCAACTGGCCTGAAACCAGGCAGCAAAATGCGCAGTTTTTCTTCCCGATGACCTTCTGACAAATGGTAGAATACAAAGTGAGAGTTACAACATGACTACTCCAGCACTTTAAAAGCTCCGTATGTTACTCTTACAATAATAACCAGTCATTTTTCGATAGTATAATAAATAATTTAAAATATTAGGCCGTTAAAAAAAAGCTGGTTCTCAGACCCCGCCCACCAATTTTTCACTAGAAATAAAAAGAAACACCGCGGCAAAAATAGCAGTTACATGGTCATTGTGATGGGGCATGAAAATGTAAAATTACCATTCTTGTAATTAAATAACTTTATAGACATGTGGTAAGCAGAATTTTTTATAGCGTTTGTTTCTTTCACGGAAAATTAAAAACTATTCTATAAAACATACGCCGAATAGGGCCGAAAAATTAAAAAAATTCCACACGCCCAAATTTCGTTAAGAAAAAAGCCAGAGAAGCCACATTCTTTTTTAAATGGTCTTATGTAATAAATACAATAAATAATTTAATTCATTACATATCTTAAATCGATAGAATAAATCATTTAATTTCGACTGTATCACACCATTTAATTAACGAGTACCAACAATGTATGTTAAAATGGTTGCTCATAAGAGGTTTCACTGTATAAACTTAAAGAAATAAAAAAAATAACAAAAGGCATGAACTATCACAAGTCAATTTACGTAGTAAATTGCTTTTCAAAACTACAAGTGGAATTTGATAAGCGACAAATAAAAAAAACAATTATTCAAAGCATTTTGAATTTTTAATAATTTGCATACCTTTCTTCTTGTTCAAGTTTTTTGTTTTCTTTGATAAAGTCATGCATAGGATCTTCATGCACCTGTAAAAAGTATAAACAAAAAAATTAAAAACCTATAACCACAGCCACGTCCAATTGAGGTCATTTCAACTTACATGCCTTCCACTCCCATCAGTGACTCACAGCCTGCACCCCTTAGCTACCCAGAACCCACCCCAAGTATGGATTAACCAACACTGCAGGGAAGAACCCACGAACTTCAACCTTTCCCCATCCATGTGGCACAGGAGGCGGGCAGCCATGATGTTGAGGAGTGGCAGTCAGCATCCGGGAAACAGCACAACCTGCTAGAACTTGGCCATAGAGCCGTCCGGGGGTCAGCGCAACCCATAAATTCTGTATTATATGCCCTACCACAACACTTTGCATTTGTTATGAGTGCAAGTACATAAATGGTTGATGACCACACAATCAAGCTGCTGAACATAAATGGTAACCTTGTGCATGTGATTTGTTACCTAATAAAGCGGATCATAATAAGCCATCATATATCCGTCCGTGTTTCCATTTCGATGAGATTTCGGGAAACTGTCCTTCAAAGGGGTAAATGGCGTCTGGACACTGAGGTCAGGCCTTCTACTGGCATAATAAAGCAAATAAAAATCTTTCTACAGCTTACAATTTGTGCCACCGAAATTAATTATGTGGAACTGTGCTGGTGTTAAGCGTGCCAAACCCAAAGTTGCAGAGTTATGCAAAGGTGGCCATTGTGCTCCTTCAGTAAACTTGGCTATGTTACTTTGAAGTGGACTCAGTGAGTGCATGACTCACAATGAGTGAATGACTGACAAACATGTCGAATTCCTGGCAGTGGCAATCTCGAGGATGGGCTCATTTGTGTCAATGCAACGACGGCAGTAGAGGCGCGCGAGCTTAATAATTTGACTTCGAGTCGATTCGAGTACCTGGCCAATGATTCGACTAGAGTTCGAGTTTTTCCAAAACTTTTAATTCAAGCTCAATGTTAACTGTCAGTTACAATATAAAATTATAAGCTACTTTTCAATCAAGTTCAATGTTAACTGCCAAGTCATAACGTAAAATTGTACCAGGGCTTGCTACAGAACACGCGTTGAAATATCTGGTCAACCCTCGCTAAGGTTTGATCGTAGGCTAAAGTATAAATTCAAAACTAAATTAACTCTTTAACATGTAAGAATGTAAGTTGAGTTTTTTAATTAATTAGTTTTATTGATTTCTGGAATGCTTAATATGACAAACTCGAAATACTTGAAACATTCAAGCTTTTGTAAGAAAGGTCGAGAAGAGTTTGCGCCAAAGTCGGAGCTTGACTGGACTCAAATTTTTCGAGTTTTACACACCCCTAGACGGCAGCCATAAGGATGAACGGCTATTTTGTGGTGGCGTAAGTCCTTGTGCTCTGGGATATCCACCATCACACCTTTAATAGGTCTACACTCTTAGGACTGTCATGGGCCATGGCAGACCCCTAATTCCGCCTCAACCAATAAGCAGGATGCGGACATTTATGATGAACTCTTCGTTCTTAATGCAATTGCGATGTTCATTCACGAGGTGATCACCTATCTCATTGTGATTACAATGCTGACCTTGGGAGGGATTGTTACTTCTCACAGATCGTTGCCGATGGTATCCACGAGATGAGTCTGTCATACCTTGATAAATTGTTGCTTGCGTACTCCTGCACCTTCATCAGTCTCAGGCTGCCAAATCATGGATCTACCATATCTGCGGCTTGGCTCAAATGGCAAATGTAGTTACCAATATGTGGATTGATTAAAATTACTCATGAGCTTTCGCCACGAACATCCTAGGAAGTTTTGTTGGCAGGACTCTACTTTGGATCAGAGGAAAGCCTATGCTAAGCATGCGGCTGATGCTCTTACACCTTTTGGGCTGTTGGTCGGGCTGACTTGCACAGAAGTCAATTGCAGGTGTACTGACCACCGATAAGATGTGGACATGGAGACTGCATGGCATGCAGCAGTCCTTATGGCTGTTCTTTGTACGGTTCCTTCTCTCGGCTCTAGGAGTGGTCCACGGCGAGTTCCAAGATGGACCGATCAGGTGATGCATCTTTGCTCTGACCACCAGCATGTCCACACAGACTGGGTATGCAATGGTAGGGAGGGCTGGAGCCATGGTATGGGAAATTCAGTTGTGTAAGGCTTCTTCTGCTCTGTGCCTGGTGTGAAATCAGGATTTTGCGTCATGAGGCAGCCGAGACTCCTGCCTCTCCGCCTTAGGCTGCACCATCTTGTATGGTTTAGGAAATAAATAAATAATGCTACAACAAATTTAGAAAAGTTTTCATATTGTTCGTTACCCTTTTACTTTTAGATAAAATAGCAAAAGTTAAGTTCAGTTCAGTTTTAACTAACACACACACTATAAAGGCTATTAAAAAATTCTTATTTCCTATACCCCTCCTCAAGAGACCGAACAAACCCTCGGACAAGCCCCAGATAAACCTTTATATAAGCTTAATAATAAAAAAGTACGTAACGATGACAGGTATATGCATCAGAGAACTGTTCTAACCAGTGGTACCACAACAAATGAATCGGACATGAAGCATCAGGAATGAGGAAACACACCATCCAGCTATAATCAATGCTGATTTCAAAGATTTAAACAACAAAGTTCGCTTCCTAATTTTTGGCAAACAATGAGTGCGTGGTATCTGACCATTTGTATTCTTCAGGCACTTCAAAACGTGAGTCTGTTTTGATGCTGGCGATTGCAAATCTACCGCTTGCGACCACTGATCTTTAAATGGTTAATCAGGAGCGGTGCCGATGATGGTTCTCTGTTTAGTGTCAAGCATTAGCTGAACTGCGGGCTAGACTAAATGGTGGATTGTGGGGCATGATGGGGACTGGATGTTCACCCTCCACAACCATTTAGTCCACGTACCAGTTCAGCAAATGACACCAAATGGAGAACCACCTAGGGATGCACCGAATATTCGGTAATTATTCGGTATTCGGCCTATTCGGCCAAAAATTCAAGTATTCAGTATTCGGCCGAATAGTGCTATTCGGTATTCGGCCGAATACTGATTTTGGCCGAATAGTGCTATTCGGTATTCGGCCAAATACTGATTTTGGCCAAATAGTGATATTCGGTATTCGGCTGAATAGTGTTAAGATTTGTTGGTATTCGGTCGAATATTTTTTAGTAAAAATTTATATAATTGTGTGAATGTAAGAACGTTTAGCTAAGCATTTACGCTTTGGTTTGTGAGGAATTGTCTTCTGACATTTCTAAAAGAAGGAAAACCGAATACCTGTAATTTAAACATATTTGATAAAAAATTATCAAATATGTTTAAATTACAGGTATCCGGTCAAATATTCGGCCGAATAATTCGGTATTCGGCCTATTCGGCACAGACCCGAATAATTCGGTATTTGGCCGAATATGTAAATTGTTTGGTGCCGAATATTCGGTATTCGGCAACTTAAGTATTCGGTTGTATATTCGGTATTCGGTGCATCCCTAGAACCACCATCAGCACCGCTCCCAATTGACTTGGTGTGGCTTCGGCTGGGAGCACGGCAAACCTACAGCTCCTAATTGACCATGGAGCAAGGTAGCCTAATGATTAGCACGACCATTTCGTGTGCAAGAGGTGCGTGGTTCGATCCTGACCTCAGCCACCCCTGGCATTTTCGGGAAGAGAAGGGCCCAGTGACGCCTCGTGCTAATGTCGATTGTGACATGTAAAAGATCCTAGGAATTTCCGATTGGAATTGCCTAGCAAAATTGTCCCTCTCTCCTCCTGGAGCCATGGCTTCGGCTGGGAGCGCGGAAAAACTACAGCTACCAATTGACCATATAAAATCAGTGGACGCAAGGGGTAGATTTGAAATCGCCAGCATCAACACAAGATCACTGTGATGCAGGCATCGAAACAAACTCTTAATTTTTAAAGTGCTTTAAGAAGACTAACGGTTGTATACCATCCACTCATAGTTTGTTGAAAATTAGCAAACAAATTTTGTTTGAACTTCAAACTTTGAAATAAGTGTTATTCCTGTTTCATTATATCTGAGAATATTCAAAGTCAAATCACACAGTTTCTACCACAGTATCCAGCTGCCAATCAGAATGCAAGTGGATGCTTGGGAACCGAACCAGATGCATTCTATGTATGCAGGGTTAGAATGTAGAGCTCTCTTTAATTCATATCATCCCACATCGACACAAACCAAAAACAATAAATATTAGAGGAAAAGAGCAGTGCCTGGGGTGGGTCCACAATAAGTATGCCAAAACCTAAATCAATTACTCTTACTAGCAAAGTGACGAGTTAGCAAAAACGCTTGAATAGAGTACTGTGCTAACACTGGGAGGTCTTTGGGCATGTACAGCAGGCTCAGGATAAGAGTAAGAAATATGTGTCGCCCGAATCGTGATCGAAATATGACCCCAATGCTGGCTTTCAGGTCTATGTGTGCATCAACATTTAGAATCATTGCAGTGGTGGATACAGTGGTAGGTTGGGGGTGCGGCTGCCACCACGCTCCAATTTGGGACGTTCTGGCGCCCCCATGGTTGTGCTGGCGGCTGGCTCGGCGTCCCTCTGATAATGTGATGTCATACTTAAGCCACCATGCCTACCAGTCTAGATCTGCCACTGGATCATTGGCAGAGCACATTCTAACAGTTTGAAATGATTTAATCTGATTGGTGATCATTTCAAAGTGCCAGCCAAGGTGGTAAGAGAGACAACAAGACAAATCTCCCACCTGTTCTGACTTTTGAAGAAACAGCCTCCAGAAATAACAGCCTAGCTTAGCGGCCTTTCAAATATCTTTTATACAAACTGTGTTAAGACTACAACAAATGAATTTATGCGTACTTACAAATCTAAATTTTTCACACTGCAAGTTGCCGCTCACAAACATTGGACATTCGCGATCTCCGGTTCTGTGTCCATACGACTTGCACCTCCAACCTACAAAATATCAGATATATGGCAAGTGACAAACCAAACAAAAAGGTTAAGATTATAAAACTGAATAAAATGATTTTAATTTGCTGCGACTTACATTTCATAACTTTCACTTCTTTTCCTAAAGGCATCCATAATCCCTTTTGAGGAGCTTTAGCGAGAAATTCACGAGCTTGCTTGTTTTCTGGAAGATCAGGAATGGTATCTTCAGGCCTCTCTTTTTCTTCCTAAAAATGCAAAGCCATACACTATTGTTAGAGTAATTGTTAACACTGGATCTAAGGAACCGTTAAAGAGTCCGAAGGAATTTTTACTTTGAATGTGAACTGACATTTTAAGTATAAAGTATAAATAAGAATCCAAGCACGGCGAAAATCCAAAGGACAGAAAAATAACCGTGGAAACCACGGAACTATCCCGCGGTATTGCATAGGGACAGGCGACGTTTAAAGACACTGAGGGAAGGTGCGCATCTGACATCATCAGGTAGAGCATTCCACGCTCTGACCACCCGACATCGCCGAAGAAACAAAGTACGAGGTCCAGCAAACCTATCCACCCGAAGCATCAGGAGCTTCCTCCAATCGACGTCAACGAGTCCGCTCGGGAGCTTGAAGACACAAATCAGATCGAGATTTTGCCTTCGATCAGCAAGAGTTTCCAACCCAAGCGAGCCCAGCCAATCCTCGTATTTAGAATGCCGTAAATTCCAAAATATCCTCGTAAATCTCCTTTGCACCGCCTCTACATTCCTAATGTCACCCAACAGATACGGGGACCAGACAGGAGAACAATATTCCAACAGAGGTCTGACTAAGGCTTTATAAGCTGGCACCAACACATTCGGCGACCGTGTAAAAGCCCAAGGGCCCGGTTAGCCTTGGTCGCAACAGCAGCACTCTGATTAGCCCGCTTTCCATTCGCCGAGACAACGACTCCCAAATACTTTTCAGACTCAACCACATTAAGGGACACTCCACCAAGTTTGTAAGGAAAAGCCAGCTTTCCTGGCCGCCATCCAATACGCAGGATGTGGCATTTCACAATATTCAATGTCATCATAGCAAATTTGCTCCACGCCACCATCCTGTCCAAATCACACTGAAGCGCCTTACAGTCCTCAATGCTACAAATCTTACGGCCAAATCTTTAGACAAATTAAAGCTGATATTCAAAGTTTGTATCAAAACTATAAATTGCAAAGTTCAATTTTGCAAATTTTCGACAAACACTAGATAACAGTTGTATTCGTTGGTCTTCTTAAGGCACTTCAAAGATTAGTGTTGTTTTGGCGATCAACAATTCTTGTAGGCTCGTTTACTGTTAACAAATTCAATTTACCGTTGACGAGATCAGTGGTCACAAGCGGCAATTTTGAATTCATCAACAGTAAACAAACCTACAAAGAATATAAATCGACAAAACAGTACTCATTTTTAAGGTGTATGATGAAGACTAATGAGTATAACATCTATCTAGTGTCTAGTGTTTGTCCAAAAGTTGCAAAATTTAACTTAAAAGTTTTGCTACAAATGTCAGCGTTAATTTGTCTAAAATGTAAGGAACTGTTTCGAAGAATTTTTAATTTTAAACAACATAATTATTTCTGGAGGAGGTTTTGAACAGCATAATTGTCTAGCATTTCAGTGGGTGCTGCCTACTGAATGAGTTTTGTGTTAAGAGAAGGTAATGATATCAATGGAATTGCTGCTCCCAGAAAATGCCTGCCTGAGTCCTTGTTGTGAACTGAAATGCAGTTTAAGTTAAGTATAAGTAAATCAGACGTTTAATCTGTCTACAGCAGCTTAGTTTACAGGGGAAAAAGTAACTCGTTAAAAAATGGTGGGTGTTAAGTTCTTGATTTTTAAAAAAAATTCATTTCCCGTAAACCGCAAATGGAATGAATGAATGTGAGAACGGAGGTTTGTAGTGATAGAGATAACCCTAGCTGCCTGAACAATTCATCAAATTAGCGACTCAAAAAGAGGGCCCTATCAAAGTCCCTGCCAGTCAATACCAACTTGGGAAAGGGGAGGGGGGAGACTCTAAGGCTCCATCAGTAGATATGGGATCGATTCTAGATAACTGTAGACACATCTCGCCTCAACCATCAAAGAAGGGTTTTAGTTTGAATTTTGGGTTTTCTTCTTGCATTACTAACAGCGTAAACATACGTGTAGACATACTATCCTGTATATGTTGTATCCTTGGATATAACAAATGCTTTTGATACAGTACTGCACGATCTACTCTTAATGAAGATGGAGTCGTATGGGATTTCTGGGAAGGTTACCAGTTGGTTTTGCTACTTCATTTAAGATAAAAAGCAGTAAGTAGTTGTACAGGACTGCAAATTTGACCTGGTGTCTGTTACTTCCAGTGTTCCTCAGGGCTCTCTCAGTAGTCCAATCCTGTTTTTGCTCTATTATGTCAGGTCGCTACCACTGTAACAGACTTTTGCCAGTTGTTTTGTGGATGACACCTACATTTATCGAGTCATTGGGGCAGAGCTGGACAGGTAGGTACTTCAGGCCGGTATGGTTAAGGTTGGAAACTGGTGACACTAGGCAGACGAAGCTCAAGCTAAGACTAGGGTGCTTCCTATTTCTCACCAGAAAAATGCCTTGAACCCGAAGTACACCTTAAAGGGTCATTCTTTACACAATGTCATTGTTTTGCCTTGCCTTGGTGTCTAGGTAACTGTTGCGGTCGGACCATATGCACAGCATAAGCACCAGGACAAACGTTGGGCATGTTTCCACCGAGTTTTGAAACATGCTCGCCCCAGTGTTTGAGAAACTGTTTGAGAAACTATTTTCAATACTACGATACGCCCCTAAGCTGTACTAATGCATGCTGTGAGGGACCCCTATACTAAACAAGTTTTGGAACTGCGTGGAGCTTATATGCATGAGGGGAGGCAAGGGTGGTTACTTGTGAGTACACACGGGAGGCCTCTGTCACCATAATGTGCAACAGCTTGAAGTGGATTTCCTTGACAGACATGAGCACAGGTTACAACTCTTTATTTTTTCCAAATTGTAAATGGAAATTGACTTAAATCCTGTGGATTTTTGGTTTACAGTGCTCCAGACTTTGTGGGCAGCCACAACTATGCTAGAAAAATTAACAGATACCAACACAATACAAACATCCTTGCTATTTCTTTTTCCCCCACATACTATTATGGAACGAAACTAACAGAGTCGGTTAATCGTTTGTTCTATTTTAGTTGATTGGGAGGATGTGGCATTCTCAGCGTTGGACGTGTTAGTGGCATGAAAGGCGGTTTAACGCTCTACTAGCGCCGTCATGAAAATGACGGCATCACGTGGTAGAAAAAGTAGCGGCAAGGAAGCAATGTTTGTCTGGCACTTCTTGCTGGGATCTTGTAACAGCCACCTACTAGTTCCAATGTTACTGGTTAAGATCAGTTTGCCATGGATTACTAGAAAACATATAACGAATGCCACCACACGCCAAACTTAAAACCATAACGAACGTGTTGCCTTGAAAGAGGTTCGAGCTCATATAGACCTGTCGAGCCTAAGCCAAGAAAGGCAGCTAGGCTGGCTGCCCTGCAAGATCAAGTCAAAACGGCCGCAGTTCGGCAGCCCTCTAATGAGATTTTTCAGTATCCACACCAATTGCCATGCTTCATGGCCAGCGCATTCTGCTGCTGTTTTCCATCTCGCGCTTCCATCACGCCGCACGCCTTCTAACGCGAGTTGCACAGCTGATGAAGCAGGCCGACTGTTAGAAAGTTGCATCTGCCCGAACAACTAATAACTCAATGTTAGACCCTCTAGTGGTTTTGTTTTCGTAAGAAGACTGTTTTGACTACCGCCTATATTACTTGCAGCCGCTCAGGTTAAATGACCAGTTTGCAATTTTCTAAATAAATAAATAAATAAAATAAATAAATCTGTCAGCTTCGTCACACTTAGTTAAGTTTGTACTGGTAGCATTTTTATGACATACCTGAATTAATCCAGGAGGTGGTTGTGTGTAGCTTAAGAAATAAAAAAAAATTAAAAAAGCATCAGTTTTATCAAGAATTTATGGTTTCATTATTAAAAGACTTAGTAAACACAAGATGTATTGTAAACAATGTTGGTTAGAGCAGTATATCTAAGTTTTAACAATACACGCGCAAACTACGGTATTGCTACATGATCACTTACAAAACATCGTAATGTTTCAAAGCTTTTACAGCTGTATCATCGCTTTTCTTCTTGGATTTGTGCTTTGATTTTCCTTTAGATTCTTTCATAGCATCACTGGGAGCCATTTTAGATATATTCTGCCATCTGGTGGAAAGAGTTAGTACGACCAACAGTGATAGCTAAGGTCTAATGAGGTAAAGCTGCTGGCACACGGTCGGCAAGCGAAGTTATAAATTCTTAGTCTACTTCAAATCTAATACTATCATTTCCTTGTACCGTTCTCTCGGCAAAAGTCATGTGATCCATGCATGTGATTCGGTGTAAATGAAATCCAACGAATATATCCATTAAAAAATTATGACTATACAACGCTGCTCGTGCGCCTGTGTCTTCTTAGATTCACTGCTTCCCTAGTCATCGCTAAATCTACGTCACTTTCTTTCTTTTATGTCACAAGTGTTTTAGTATTCAGCTTTAAACATCTGTGATGACGCCTCCCCCCCCCCCCCCCCCTCACCACCGTGATGGACTCACTGACGTAAATCGCGCTCCTTGGGTTTAAATTCCCCTCCCTCAGCACCAAGGTGCTGTTCGGGAACTCGAGACACGAGACGCCCGGGAGACAAAATCGCCCAT
>JAHWFP010201247.1:52796-77183 GCA_023313725.1 Lithobius niger | reverse complement strand
CGTAGCTAAATCAGCATCAACCAGCAACAATTATATATATATTATCAAGTCATTTTTATGAATCATTTATTTATTTATTTTCGGCCCTGCTAACTAGTTGTAAAAATCATTTCGCGCGCGACACCCCTTAAAATGATGAGCCGTTAGCGACAGCCCTCTAGAAACAAGCTTCTAGTCGATTCCTCGAGCGATTATGATTTCTGGCCGGCCAAGTTTTTGCATAAAGTTTCTGATGTTATGTATTTAGCCGCAGCGAGCGCGGCAGCGCGAGCGAGGCACGTAATTTGGGGAAAAAATTTCTTGTCTCGCTTGAGAAATCGACTGTGTTCAACTCTGGCGCTTGATTCCAGAGGGCTGTCGCTAACGGCTAGTTTAAAATGATGTAATAACAAAATGCCCGCAATACAAGTTCAGGAGGCTGCGTTTTTATCTTACACTGTCATCTAACGACAGATTTAAGCAACGTCAACATGACAGGAACGTGATTGGCTGAGTTGAAGTCCTGGATTTGCTGATTGGTGGATTTCCACAAAACTAAATGCTGCCATGACGACGGGTTCAAGCGGGAAGGAGAAAGCTCAAATGATATCTCTCTGGTAAGCTGCGAATGACGAATGTTCAAGATGAGTGGGGAACAACTGTACAACAAGTTGGTTTCTTTGGGTTGTCCAGTTCCGGAGACATTACAGGGTGATAGTTTTGATTATCTTTTCCACGACCAAGCTTGTCTACCCTTTTTGGACTGGATTTGCAATTACGTTGACACGTCTAACGTGCTCCATCCTGATGAATTAGAAGATTACCAAGCTCTAGTTGCGTCTGGTGTGCCTATTTTGGAAGGTGAAGAACTGGAAGCTGCTATCGCTAGTTTTCCCCAACCTGGCTTGTCAAACGTTAGCGAAGGTGAACTGAGAAAAGATGTTCGCCGTCTTAAAGACGATATACAAACACATGAAAGTCGAATTTGTTTGTTGGAAGCGCAGAAAGAAGTGTGCAGTGATGAATACGCCAAATTGTTCACAAGTACAGCCAAAATATCCACTATAATATCCGCAGAAGAAGAGAAGTATGAGGAAGCAATTGAAGATTGCGTATCTGTCGGCGCCCACAGGAACGAAGTTTTGGCCGATTTGCAATTTTCTGCCGAAAGACTTTATGTAATTTTCGATAAAATGAAACTGGGGGATGCTAGTGAGTATATAGTTGAGTTGAAACTCGACGAATTTCAAACGCTCGAGGACGAGTTTAACCAGAACATGAAAGGATATCTACAACGTCAGTTCTTTGAAAATATTTTAAACATATCGTCCAGCCCCGACGATGATGATTCGTTTGGACTCAAGGTCAAAGACCTGTCGGTCTGTTTGGTGAAAGGTCCTAATCAAGAAGAGTATTTGTTTAATTGTGAGGAGCTTCGTCGACTTCACGCTTCGTACCCTGCAAGCCAACTTGACCTCATTGACGCATATATCGCGCAAGACCAGGCGCTTGCATGCCTGCGTAAAGTCAAAAACCTGCTGAAAGACCTTCACAGCGACAGCGTCTCCTTATCACCGATAATACTTAACCAGCGAAATCGAGAACTGACCAACAAACTGACAGTTCTTCGGATGCAAGTTTCAACTCGGCGAAATGAAGTGATTCAGATTATCAATGAGTGTGCCGACGCTGAGAGAAACAAAGTACTCACAACAGATTACTCTCTCAAGCTGATGCGTCAAGCATATTTCAACTCAAAAGCCAAAGATGCATTGAATTACTTGTGGTCGCAGCGAGCTCGGACGGAACTGTTCATTGCAGTTTTGGATAAGCAACTTGAAAACCACATATTGTCGAAGCAATACTTGGATGCAACGATTGAAACTTTATTGAAAGAAAGCTGCATCAATGTTAGATCGAAAGAGATTTTGACAAAATTGGTTTCTGCTACATCCGTAGATGCAGTGTTGGAGTCTGACAACTTCACATGCACTACGCTGTACTACTTGCTGTCCGACACCAGCCGCCAGTCTATTCCAAAATACTCCACCATATTTCACGATGCCAAACTTCTCCGTCAAGAAGAAGAGAAATTAAGAGCTGCTGTGGCGTCTTGTCTGGTTCAGCAGACCAATGCCCTTTCAACAATGCTGCGGACAAAAGAATCTTTAGAAAAGGCTGTCTTTTCCGATGTTTGTGGCGGACAAAATGTGTGCCATATGTTTAAAACTCCAGCACTGCCACTGACTGGGATATCTGACATTATCTTGCAACTGAACAAGATCAAACTGAAAAGCCTAGAACTCGAATCTGAAGTTAAGAATGTCCTTTGTTACCACAAAGATAAGCAGAAGATTTTGCAGACGCAACCACTGCAGCAGGAAGAAAGACGTTTGTACGCACTATTTTACAACAGAAATTCGGAGGCTCTAGCCAGACTTTTATTACCAGCCGGATGTGTTAAAGTCGAACCTAAAGAAGAACCCAAAGATAGGGTTTAACCGGTAATTTGTAATTTCTGTGCTTTCAACCAATGTAAAATTACAAACGATATATGTCGTAAGCTAATTACATATGTAATAACTAATACAAACCTTACTGCAAACAAAATACAATAAAACGTAGGCCTAAACAAGAAAATGGTATCGACACAGTTTATAAAGGGCGTAGGCTTGAAAACCTAAAACCACTTACTGTGCAAACAAACAAAAAAGCGAAATACAATCATGTAAGGCTAACATAGTAAAAAAATAAAAATAAAATAAAACCAGCACAAAAGTTTGTAGGGGGAGGAGTTGCCACACTATACCACGTGCCATGGCTGTTTGCTGTGACATTCATATCACGTGACTGGGCTAGTCCAATCGGACAGCCAAACGCCCGTTGTTCTCGTTCGTCATTGGCTAACTCATGGTGACGTCACGGCAAACTGCCATTGCGCATGGTTTAGGAAATGTTGCCTTTTTAAGAGTAAGCCTATACACGAAAAAATAACTTTTAAAAACAAGTTCCATGTACTTGATATTTTCGATACTTGATACTAGGATACATGGCGCGAGATAATTTTTATAATTAAACTTAGCAGCATTTTGGCATAAGGCTGTAAAAAAATATTTCTTTGCTTCTCGGGCATTTTTTTAATTTACAATTTTGTCACCCGGTGACCATGCTTTGTATTTTGCAATTCAAAAATCCGTTACGGAATATTTGTTTGATATTTAAAAAATACAAAACACCAGCAATGAAAACAAAGTACGATTTGCCCTGAAGGGGGTGTTGGGGCTCATGCAATCTTCACGCGTTTTGAAAACTTGTTTTTCTTCTGACACATCCATGCTGTACTGCTCATCAATACTTAAAATCTGCCGCGGACTTAGCACTCTGTACTTGTCAGTCAGCGCAATCCATTTATTCAAAAGTAGTTCACATCCTCGTGCACTAAGAAATATTGGGAGTGGATGTTCATGAAAGTGTGCCAGTGACTCCAATCTTCTTAGGTGACGATCTCTTGCTGAGATTGAGGCGAGCAAGGTGTGTGCCCTCCCTTGCGGTGGCCCATCTCCATTTGGTGCACTGTGACAATTTTCTTCCTTTTTCTCTCATGTGTCTGCCCTGTACCGAATTCTGGTTCTCACTCCTTTCCTAGTCTCACCGATGTTGTGGAATGTACTTTTAGTGAACAGCGGATGACATCCTGAAAATAACACTTAACCTCCACCAGTCTGAAAGGTGAAATGTTTGCCTAAATCAGGCTTATGTGAATTTTCGAAGTAATTGTCTTCATCAGAAGCACAACAAAATACAGTAGTATGAAAACAACGGATGTAGCATGTCGTCAAGCGATGCAGACGACACAGAAATTTTAACTTGTGTTACGCACACTGCGACCACTGATCTTTAAGTGTCGTTCTGAACTGTCAGGAAGTGGGGACGCTCCCAGTGCTCATCCAATTGGCGGTCAGTTTGTGAAAGATGATGCTTTCAATCTGATCGTAGGTGGGACCAGTGAGGTTCATAAGAGGGACGTGACTGCGAGAGAGACGTTTAATAGCTAAAGACTCGAGAGCACGCAAATGGGCTACTTGCTGGGGTTTGGAGTGCAGGAGAACCTAAGTTTGGTCCCAAGCACTATTGTGATTGGTGGTCTTGCGGTGTTTGGCGATACCATTAAGTTTCTCCCCATTGGGTGGTCCTTTAAGCTTTTCAGATCGGTGGTGTTCGTGTTATTGTTTTTTTTTCAAAAATAGACTCAACTCCCAAGTTTTATTACATGATAGGAAGTTTGTAATTTAACAATTTTAATTGCAACAGTTGTCAGCCAAAGAGTGAATATTTCTGATGCGCTGTAATTGATGGGAGCGAGTTCCTCCTTCCTTCTGGATGTAGGCTACTGCCGTGGTTTAAGTTTGAATCTGTACTATCTTCCCAGTGACAAGGTGACAGAAGTCGTTGAGGGCAAGCCAGACTGCTTTCAATTCTAAATTGATGTTGTTGGGCGTTCAAGAGTCGCAGATTTCGTAATTTATGTCAGCACCCCATCCCTAAAGGTAAGCGTATGTTAGGAGATGGAGGTCTGGCGGTGGTTCGTGAAGAGGGACGGTTTGAGACAAGTTCAGAATGTCTAACCACCACACTAGGTTGTCTTGGGGAAAGGTGTCATCTGTTGGAATGTTTATAGTAAGGCTGTACTGATCAGCAGTTTTGCTTCCAATCCGATCAATGAAGAAATGTTAATCCTGCCGATCGCTTATCGATCGATCATTCTGATCCCATCAAATAAAAAACTTATCGAATCGTAAACAAAAATTGACTCCCATTTTCTATACGATGCATACTCTTAGGCCTACATGTTTCTTAGTGGAATGGATTGCCGGACGCAAAACTGCATACGTCTAACCGGGAGTCGAATATAAAGTTTAACAAATCAGTTTTTGAACTTTTCATTATTTGACGTGAAACTTAGAGGGCAGAATGAATGGTAACATTGCAATGTTTGCGCTATTCAATCAGAAAGACACCGTTGTGCACATGCATAGGAGGGCTTTGCTGAACTGACACTTACCATATCGCTTGTGCGATCCAGGCGGAAAGTACTGCGTCCAACGATGATTTAAAGCGATAAAAAATTTTTTCACGTCACGATCATGAAAATGATTGAACAGGAAGTACTAATTCTTAACATTATTTATTACAAACACAACATAGAAAATAAAATAGGATAACATCTGTGTGATAAGTTTGAGGGTGGTTTGATTGGATCGGTTACCGGTATAAAATATGATCGTTTTGCCGATCGATCCAATCACGCTCTGATCGGCAATGATTGCATCGGTACAGCCTTAGTTTATAGGGCTTTGAAGTGGGAGAAGTCCCCAGACATCGATGCGAAAGTGATGAAAGTGATCTGGTCATCCATCTGCCGTAAGGGGCAAGATTTGCCATGGAATCCAATTTTCCGTTCAGCGAGTTGAGTTCTGTTAGGTTGTGATCCGGGAAGCCTACTCCCAATTAAGATGTTATTGTTTTAGTAAGATGAACACGTTATTGTTTTAGTTCATAAAACGGCATGGGTAGCAATTCACAAGTTTTAATGAAAGGCATTCCCCTTTAATTTTTTTCGGGCTCCGGGGAAAGTGGAAGTATACCTCCGACCTCACTCCAACTTGAGATTTCATTTAAGTCTGAAAGCTGAGCTGTAGGGGCTGCTGAAGAACACGGAAATTAGTTACTCATCACGCTCACTTTCAAAACCAGGATATTGTCAGATATTTCAATTTTTCGATTGTTTACCAACAATCTTCATTGCGCACGGTAAAGAAAAATAGTTCTCTGGTTACATCCTCGTTATTTTCATCTGCTTGCTTGAAAAGAACATCCACGACCCTGATATTTACGAGGCAAACGCACGCAAGTGGCATGGCCACCAATATTTCCAATGCTGGTTCCAATATATACAATTTTGGACAAATAATATGGTTCTTGCAATATACAAGGTACATGCACTTTCATTACTTCCTTCTTTCACTCCATCTTCGCTTCAGCATGCTATCTAAGTCTTTTTCCTACCAAGTGCATGTTTGGATTTGATGGGCCTTGGATGTTCCTTAGGGGGATGGTATTTCTTAAATGATGTCCCATGGCAGAATCAGCGCGACATACGTTGCAGACAGTTGAAGGCCGCCGCAGACAAATTTTGGCCAAATTTCTGCCATTTTGTTAATTTTTGACCGATTTTGACATTCCAATACACCATTTTAATCGTCTCGACGAGACCTTTCCATTGGCGGAATAGCCAGAAAATAGGATAAAGCACTGAAAAGTTATTCCATAAAAATTAACAAATTGACAAATTTTTTCTGACAATTGGTGTCGCAGACCGTTGCGGAAAGTTCTGCCTCTGGGAAATGGTGCTGATATTGCGAGGACCATGCTATTAGTGCAAGTGGACGCGAAATTGTATGTATTGGAAATATTGGTGGCCATGCAGCTTGCGTGTGCTTACCTTGTAAATATCGGGGGTCGTAGATGTTCTTTTCAAGCAAGTTGACGAAAATAACGAGAATGCAACCAGAGAACTCCTTTTTCTTGACCGTGCTGATGAAGATTGTTGATAAACAATCGAAATTTTCAAGGTACTGACATTTTCCTGTTTTTGAAATTGAGCGTGATGAGTAATTTCCGTATTCAAAGTGATTCCAATAAGCCTAATGGTTATTTTGTGATGTTAGCTACAATAATACACAGCAGGTCCTTAGCTAGAATTTTCGGTTAGGGGGCAATTACATCTCCCTCCCCAACCCAGTTTTAACGTTTTTGCGAAACATTGTGGAAAACCCCACACTGTTTTTCGTAAAACATTTCCAAAAACTCTTAAACGAAAACGATTAGAAAAAAAGAATAAATTTGTTTTTAAAAGAAAATAAGACTTGGGCCAGCTCTTTTGCACACTCCACGAATTTATTTGTGAAGGGTTAGTATGTTTAAGAAGGAGTGCGTGTGTGAAATCATGGCTTCCAGAGATCCCCACTTTGTTTTTTGGCATGTCCGTCCGTAGTGTATAAACGTTTTGAAGTAGAAAAAAAATAAATCACTACCCTTAAGGAACAGGTGCGCCCAAATGAGCCTGCTGAATAATCATTGTCCTACCGGTCAGATAGAAAACTTCCGGCCAATTACAGTAAAACTAAAAAAATGGGATATGAAGGACAGATCATTAAGATTTATTCCCTTACATCAAGTGGGTAAGAAGGTATGATCTTTTCCTACAAGTCAGCAGGAGCGTATAGATATAAGCCGTTAGCGCAAATGCAGTCCTTAAAGGTTTAGTACAGGGCGTCCCAAAAGTCCTAGTTCCCCCTCACAACTTTTGAAGAGATTGAATGGAGACAGTGAAACCCTGGCAATGTAGGTTTGGTTAAAGGATCTACCTTTGTGTGCAACCGGCATTTTGCTGCAGAAGTTTGCTAAATGCCTACGTCCCTAGCACTGGTCGACCAAAAGAAACGGTACCCTTGCAGATTAGTATACAGAGCTACCAAATGGACGCAGCAGCAGCCAAAAAAAATGGCCGTAATCGTTCAAGTTGCTGAAAAGCGTTATACGGTGAAGGTTTTATTGGCAGTCTAAATGATTCCATAGAATTTTGGGTGCGTATTTGTTACTTCACCTGGCTGCTGCTTTGTGGTTTCAGTTAAATCCATAACTTTAAAAACATGGTCTTATATGGTGCAGATCACATTTTTTATCGATGGGAAGCAGCCACTTTGTTTCCGCAGTCTGCACGGCTGCATTTAGCACCACACTAAACGAGCAGGGGTCGTAGTGAGTTTTGGGGTGGAAAAAGTAGGAAATAAGGAATTTCGTAAGTCATAAATCAGGAAAAATAAGGGATTTTTCATTGAAAAATAGGTAAAAATAAGGAACCCCTCAGTCTTAATCGGGGCCTAACAACAGTAAAATCTTACTCGTTTCATGAGCAGTCATAAATATAGCCTAGCTAGGAAGTACAATAATATAATACGCCTAGAGAATTGCTTCCTAGACTTTTTTTAAATAATGATACATGTAGAAAACCACATACCAAATTTGCATGGAGGCCGCAAACGTCGTAAAAATACTGTACATCTTTTCACTTTGAAAATCTTCATATAATGTCTAGTTTGTAAAATGCAAAGGACGACGACGTAAAAAGGCATAAAAAAAACACCCTAACTCAAAAGTCATTTTGAGGTAGTCTTGAAATATAGGGCCTAAGCCACAAAAATTCGTTTTGAGCTGGTTAAATGGTCTTATTGGAATGTTAAAATCGGTCACGATTTCTCGAAAAATACAAATTAAATTTTTGTCGTAGGACCCGAGATCAACACAACAAATTTTGACCCGCGATGATTTAAGGCCACGGCCAACAATGTGCCCAATATAACGTATCTGTAGTGGTACATATTTTTTACACTTACACAAATGAAATACTGCTAAACACAATTATAGTTCATTAACCTTCCTAACATTTTCTCGTAGTTGCTGCTAAACTGGATAAAAATAAATGCGCGATAAAACCACTCCGTCGGTGTGTCACACCACTAACAGCTGGCTCAGCATGCCCAATACAGAACATTTACATTTTGAATACGCATTCTTGCTTCGAAAAACGAAATTAGAACGGAACCGGAAGTGATGCTTTTCACCGCGCACGCGCAGAACGCCTCGTTGCATTGTAAACAAGCCAGGGATCGTAGAGTACGCCAACGAAGTTCGTGCCTTATTTATTGATTTACTGAACTCAAATCTTATACGTTATTCACTAATTTACACTTAAATTTACAAAATAAGCTTAGCTGAAAAAAGTAGGGAACTATACATCTCAAAGCAGGAAAAAAGTAGGAAAATAAGGAATAAAACAAAAAAGTAGGAAAAAAGGAAAAAGTAGGAACTCTACGACCCCTGAACGAGGAAAAGAGACGTGTTCGTTACACGCAGCACTGCAAATTGCAGCGGAAAGATTGACCATTTAACGAACTGCTTTAGCACTACGAGGAAAAGAAATGAACGGTTCTTTCGCAGAAGGGCTTTAACGCTGCCGCCTGGAATGAGTAATCGGTGGTTGGTCGTCGCCGAATTCACGTTTGCTCACAGCTTGCACACAAGCGCGCATCAAACTGAAGGTATCTGGTGGGAAAACAACTAATGAGCTCGGCTATAACCGATTTTTTCGAATAAACTATCATTCTTACCCACGGACCTTTACTTGATCTGGCCTAGCAGACGAAATGGGGTCAATTAACAGCTTTGAAAAATATTGTCGTCACAAACCAGAAACAATATGTCACGGTAAAAATGTACACAAGTGTTGGCCACGTCTAAGCGTGCCAAATCGCAATTTCGAGCGGGATATGTCTAATATACTTCCCATTGTTCAACAGACAATCCGTACGACGCCACATTAAAAAACGGATATTTAGCAAGGGATTGACTAACTGTAGGTAAATAGATCTTTGGGACCGTACTTGACTTTGACGATCGAGAAATATTGATAGGAATCGCGAGGTATGTCCCTTTAAATTTGTATATAAATTTGATATTTATAATTTAATACGGTAACACAAGTATAAAACAAGGTACAGTAGTTACATAAGATTTTCGTTTCCAGGATCTTTGTGTAGTGCTTAGTGAAGCTGACTTGCCTCAAACTTTTTGCTTTCTGGAAATTTTTTTTTAATTCGTGTATAAAAATATAATTAAAAAAGCAAACTAGTTACTTTTATTTTTATGGGAAAGTACCATCATGCACTGTTCAATTTTAAGATGGCGGCTCGTGGCTAAGTTGCACTAAAATGCTTGCACGAGAGGCCAGCAACGTAATAATTTAGTATTGGCTTCCATAAACAATCATCAATCACCGTTCTTGGTATTTTAAGATTAATCTGATGCAGACAGACGACTACTCCCACAAACGTAAAAAAAAAAAAAAAGCATATCACTATCAGTCACAGATCTAGGATCAAGTAAGCTTTTGTAATTAGTTTTCTGTTACAAAACCTCATTTTCTCCCCAAGCCATCATGGGTTCCACGATGGGTACTCGTGCCTCACCATTCTACTGGACTGAGTGCATTGATGAACGTGTCCCTTGTGATGTCATCCTCCTGGACATTAGGAAGGCGTTTGACACAGTGAACCACTCCATTGTTATCGACAAGCTTACAACTAACGGTATTCATGGGAACCTCCTTCGATGGATCACAGACTTTCTCTTTGATCGCCGCCAGTGTGTGGCTGTCGAGGGAGCCCGCTCTCCATGGCTGATTGTTACCAGTGGCGTTTGCCAGGTCACCATGCTTGGACCCCTCCTTTTCCTTGTGTATGTTAATGACATCCCTGGTGTCGTTGCTTCCTTATGCAACCTT
Source organism: Lithobius niger (assembly GCA_023313725.1). Classification (NCBI taxonomy): domain Eukaryota; kingdom Metazoa; phylum Arthropoda; class Chilopoda; order Lithobiomorpha; family Lithobiidae; genus Lithobius; species Lithobius niger. The sequence goes on along the minus strand of JAHWFP010201247.1, from coordinate 66,802 downwards.
TTCGCCGACGATTCCAAGATCTTCAGGAGGCTAACAACCAGCTCTGATGTTGTGGTCCTGTATGTCCTGAATGCCATCCAACAATGCGCTATTATTAAAAACCTCTTAACGTTGATATGCGCAAAGTGATCCACTTAGGCCACAACAAACCTCACCATACCTACCTTTTGAATGGTACTGCTCTAAAGCATTCCACTCGAATCGAATCGCTTGGTGTCATTATCAACAGTAGCCTGAAACCTGGAGCACAGTGCATCACTGCTGTGAAAAAGGATAACAGTGCCCTTGGGCAAATTAGGCACCATTTCTCCTTCCTTAACATTAACACCTTGAGGATGCTTTACACCTCTTTAGTCCGCCCACAATTGGACTATTGTGTCCAGGTATGGTTCTCATTTTTGGTCAAAGATTGCACCATCATTGAGAGGGTACAAAGGCGTGCCATGAAACTTGTCCCTGGCCATCGTGACCTCCCTTACCTGCAACGACTGGAGGTCACGAACCTTTAAACCCCAGGAATAGCGGAGGCTGAGAGGTGACTTTCTGCAGACCTACAAGATTGTACATCAGCTTGATAACTCCCCAAAGAGAAGCTCTTTGTCGACCTTCCGAGACAGTCTACGGGCCATCCCTACAAATTACACAAACTGTATGCTCGCACACTGTTGCCTGGTTCTTTTTACAACCTTCGGGTTATCAATGCCTGGAATGCCCTTCCCCACGAAGTCGTGTGCACCTAGACGGAAATCTTGCAAGGCTAGGCTGGATCGCTATTTGGCAGCTTTAACTTTTCCCTTCCCATCTCAGTTTTATCACTCTGGTGGTGTATTTCTATTATGTTATGTTATGATACTGTCTCAATACTGCAATTTTATTTTTAAAACCAACGATCCTTTTTCAATATCGCTGAATATCGATACAAAGTTTTGGTTTTTCGATATCAATACAGAGACAGTATCGCACACCCCTGTGTAAAGAAGAAAATGAAGTTTTAAATAACTGTACCAAAAAAAATGTTCTTTATTGAGTTTTAGCAATTTAAATATCTAATGAAAAATACAAATTTCCGTGCAACTTTCACTTCTTCGCTGCGTATTTGTAATGCAAGTCCTTGCAATCTTCTTCAGATATCTTCACCCAGCCTGTCTCTTTGACATGATAAACTAAAAAATGAGCAAATAAAAGAAGCTGTTAACTTAAATCATTTTTTTTACACCGCTTTCTTTTTTTTTTCTGGATATAGTATGTGTACAATGAAACCTCGCTTCAAATGAACACTAAGAATGAAACACCTTTTTTAAAGAACAGCTTGTGAATATGCATTTGGCTGTATTTCGAATGTATACTAAAAAAAAAAAACTTATAAAATGAACAAAACTTTTACAACAAACCAAATTTGGTGGTTTGAAAGTATAGGGAAAAACCGGCACCGGCCACTAAACTCTTCAATTGGCGACTAAAAATTTAGCACCAACGGCCACTTGCCCACTACACCTAGTCAGTAGGCCTTGGGCCTAGTAGACGAAACAGCATCAAAGTTGGGATGTGCGATACTCGAAAAATTCGAGCCGAGTATGAAACTTGTATTCGAACTCCGCTCGCTGCTCGCGTCCATACTCGAAAAACTCGAATCCGGTAAAAATGTGATAACTTTGTAAATTTTTCAACGATTTTGACATTCCAACATACCAAATCAATCGTCTTGACGAGAGCTTACCAGTGGTGCAGATTAAAAGTCAATAGCTCAAACCATTTTCAAGTCGTATTCTTAAAACTGGAAAACCATGACCCAAACATTCAACTAAGCACCATCTTTGTTCCTATTATCTAAACAAATTACAGGGAAAATTGCAAATATTTAATTGCAAAATATTTCCATCAAATACTCGAACTCGGCTCGATACTCGATTCTTCTGTTGCAAACTCGGCTCGGCTCGAATTAAAATTTTTCTACTCGCACATCCCTACATCAAAGCAAAAATTATGTCGTCACAACCGGAGTTTCGTATTGTAACAACACACTTTATAATTTTTTAGGCTAGTATCTTATAATTTTTCTTCGGCGATCTATTGGCATAAATAATTTTAATTTTTACCGGCGTATTAAGTCTTCTATATTTTTGATCTATTTGTGGTAACTATTATTAGCCTGTTGGAAGTTGCATTGTTATTATTTTATTGTTCATTTGGACAGAATGGCATTTACTGACATCCTTTTGCATTGTACCCTTCTTGTACAGTGTGCAACAATGCGGTTGGAAATAACTAATGTTGAAACACTCTAGTTAATTAAACATAAAAAGCACTTGTAAAATATGCAGCAAATGAAAAGAAGCAAAAAACGGGGGGTTGTCTACACCACCAACCAACCATCCAGAATGCACAGCAACAGATAAATAAGCATGTATTCTTACCTCTGACTATACCACCACTGTAAGCATCACGGTGAGTAGCATGATAAATGGACTTCCGAGCTAGATCATAGGCCTCATTGTCGGCAAGTTCCCATTTGTAGGCCGAATCCACGACACCCAACGCATACACTGATCCGGATCCAACAGAGAAGAGATCACCTTTTAATCTGTTCCCTTCGCTGTCAACGTAGTACAACCCTGGGCCCTGGAATAATTTTTTTAATATATATGTACACTGTTAAATAAGAATGCGTACGAGGGCATTCCTAAGTCGGGCAACTGAAAAGTTCGCATACATAAAATGCACTTTCTATACAAAGAATACTTCGTCTGTATTCTGCTAATTTTTAATACACACTCCTCGTCTATCTTCTTCAGGCAGTGCCCCCATGAAGATAGACCAGGACAGTCTATTGAAAATTAGCAGAATACAGACAAAGTATTTTTTTGTTTTGAAAGTGTACGTTTTATGCGTGCAAAGTTTACAGTCGTCATGGAGTTTCAAAGCAACAACCGATATCTAATCTTGAAGTCAGGCCAACTTATTAAGTACAGTACATGTTAAGTAAATTCAAGTAATTTTTGCAATTTTATGCTTCACTCACTCAATCAGCGTATCTCTCTTAACACTGTAAACACTTTTTCCCTCTTGCCTTCATTGAGAGCATAGTGACACCGAATTTGTACAACAGGCACTGTGAACGACTGCTTATTTCCAGTTTGGTATCCTTCCCCCTTGCCTTCTCGTGTTTATCGTGAAAATGACTTCCCTAAATAATACAATACAATTTGTAGATGCAGATAGATTGCCATGAAATCCCAGGGTGTTACGTATCTAGGACGTTGTTTAGTCCCAGGCGTCCCAGGGGTTCCCAAGGCAGCATTATTAATTAACACATTACTTGCAAAATGAATTTATTTAAGGTTTGGCATAACGACTTGGGGTCCAGTCCCCAAGCCGGTTTTTGATGGGGAAGTTACTGATTAAAGAACCTCCTCACACCCAGTGACGGTGGTAGGGGTGGCCAGGGTAGGTCATGACCCCCCAAATATTTCATCCCCCCCAACCCCACCTCCGGCTCCCCTGATCCCACTACCAAAAAATGAAAAAATAACTTGCAGGGTAAACTTGAAATCAAATTACTAAGCTGAGCTTTTAGTTTATTTACTTCGTTTTAGAAAATACAAAATGAGAAAACGTTAAACTCTATAATCTTTAAACTCAATATTTCTTAGAGCATTTACAAGCTATTTCTATAACCATAGAGCATATACAAAGATCATATAACGCTATTATCAGTTAATTTCTACCTGCCTAATGTTAGCTATAGCTCCTACTGGTCTTTAATATATTGGGTGCTTGAACGGGATTCAAACTCGCAATCGTTTGATCAGGGACGTAAACCTTTACTCCCTGGTTTGATTAGCAGGCTAGCATCCTAACAGTCGGGCTACGCTGACATGGTGAACATCGACAATTTTAAAATGTCCAATAAAATAATTATGACAATACCCTTTATCCAGGCGTTTGTATTGTTGTTCTGCTCGTAACACTGGCGTTTGCTGAGTTACATTGTTGCCTCGAAACAATGTTTAAAACAATGAAACTGCTCCTTCGGGGCCCGTAACTCCGGAATGGAACGACCAATCGAATTCTGCCTTAAGGTGCAAAACTACACCACGGTACAGTAAAACCTCAGTTATCCGAACCCCGATTATCCGAACACCCTGATTATCCGAACTGCCCTTGGTCAAGAAAACCGGCAAACTCCGACCTCCGAGTAGGCCTAAAGAAAATATCGATACTTGCTGAACCCAGTCAATCTTGGAATGCTAACAGCAACTGGTTATTCTTCCACAGTATTTTTTACCAACTCCGAAATCTTTTTTTTAATATTTTTATTACCGGGCAAGTAAAGTTGTTACATGGCCTCAAATATTGCCGATTGTTGATAGCGCTCCCACAATCTATTGCGATCCAAGGTATCTTGATTATCTTCTCTGCGATCCGCCATCGTTGTCTCCTAGCCGGCCATTCACAAAGAACGCGCTCACGCTAGTTCCAATGAGGCGACCTTGACTCACTTCGCCTGACGTCATATTGTGACTGGCCCCAATGCCACGTGCCACAAATGAACCAATCGGAGCTCGCGAGTCGCGATACTACAGAACGCGCCAACGGCTTTTGAAACGGAGCAGTTAATTGGAGGAAAAGGCAGTGACGTTGTTGGCAGCGGGAAAGGGGATTTCCCTGGGATTCCCAGATTGCAAACGCGATAAGATGGCGGCCGAACGATGCTTGTTTAATGAATTAGCCTCCGTTCGCTTGCACCAAGCGCTATTTTCATCACACAGAAGCAATTTCACGTTAGTTTTGATGATGTAAAGATACTAATGCAGGTATAAATATATATTATGATTAGGCCTACCGCAAGAATTCTGCCTGCATAGAATGATTTATACCAAATCAACGTTGATCGTTCATAGGGATTTTATTTTTATTTTTTATTTTATTATTTACAGTACAGTATCATTTTAGTTTAATCGATTAAACTATTTATTAGCAAAATAGTACAATTGCAATCAATTACTTAACCGAATGGCAATCTTGAAAATATGAATAAAGGTTGCTTATAGGTAAATAATACCGGTTTTGCCCGTAATTTTTCCCTTGCATGCAGTACGGCTGGTTTATTAACATTAATCTGATTATCCGAATTTTCGATTATCCGAACTACCCTTGGTCCCAATTAGTTCGGATAATCGAGGTTTTACTGTAAATGTCCGTAGACACCATCCTCACCGTCACATACCAAATATAATTAACGGAGGAGATGCGGTCACAAAATTCGTGAAAGCTGGCCGCAGTAGGCTTTTAATACATAGATTTGATATGAGGTAATCTACTTACCCGTTTGTCCCAGCCTGCAATCATCACTCCCTGCAGGAAAAAAATTATAAATATCAATAAAATTGTACTACATTAACATTGTTCTTCTTGCAACAAAAATATTTAAAAATTACCATTGAAAGGCCCATGCTCTTATAGTTGTACACCATGTTGGCCAAAAGCTTTGATGCTGCAGCTACAGAAATACGTTCCCGATTGCGCAATTCGTAGAGCCTGATAGAGAAAAGAGTTAATTCACAAAGGTGAATAATTTTGTATAACTACAACTACGAAAATTATAGAGCATATACATTTTTTGAATTCACTTATGATTTCTTGGTTGCAACCTTCACCAATGTCGGTCGCCACTCGCCAAACGGCGAGGAGAATTCAGCAGTTGGCGACTTGGTTTTTAGAGCAGCTCGCCAAAATGGCGACAGATTAACAAACCCTGATGCTTAAATTGTCGTATCTCGGGAACCGTATTAGTTAGAAACAAGCGGTTTGCGGCGTTGCGTGCAGAATTACAAGGGCCCTCCAACCAAGTGTGCAACAATGTCGCTAGCCACTTTAATTGATTGGAGAGTTAGATTAATGCAAACAATATTTAAGCATTAAGTAGTAGCACAATTGCTAATATTGTTTCTACATGGCGAGGAGGTAATGGACAATGGCGAGTGCATTTTAATGTCTACCGGCCAAATAGCGAGTGCCACACAGTTTCGTCGGATTCGACTCATCTCCTGGCGAGAACAAGTTCTTTGGGAGAATCTTCATTTCTCCTTCGTAGAATCCTCCTCACTGTGTTACAAGATTGGGATAGATTAGGAAGCAGTGCACACCTCGGAATCGCCCCAAAGATGGCTGTGGTGACCTTGGTCCCACTTAATAATCAACCGGTACCTACACCCCAGACTACCCAGGGACCCCGTTTTTCACTCTCAATTACACCTTGAGCTAACATCTCGCTCAATTGCGGGGCAATCTCCTTCGCATCGTCAAGTAATGGCGGCCTCGCCGAAACCGCCCTCAGTGGTGGGTGGCGTATTTCCCAACTCTAGACCAGCACCATCTACAATATCCAACACCGCCGGCGACGCCCCAATGGCCGCTCACTCTGCCCTATGGATACCTCTCAAACTTCCAGCACGCCATGTGCTCATTATTTTCAAGCTCCGTTCCAGCGTTTGTTTTCTAACAATCCAACCTCACACACAACAAAAATCATCTACTCACGCTCGCTAGAGCCGATGCCGTACACGTCCCAGCGTTACGCATCGCCAAAAAAAAGATTTTGTTTTAAACCGAGCCATTCGTACTGTTTTATCACCAACAACAACCACTTTTTCCACCGTCCGCCCCGTGCGGCTCCTGTCGGAGTCGGTCAGTTACCGACTCCGACAATGGGTTTCACATATTAACTCCCAAACACACTTCTCTTCCAAATTCCGCCACACAAACCAAAAATAAATACTACGAACCTGCCAATCCGTATTAAACCACTGCCGCCACGTTCTCAAGAAGCAATTAAATCCACGTGCGGACGTACTTGGCTGGCCAACAGGCCACCACGTCTGTTGTTCTTACAAATCTGCCGCTACCATTCCGGCCGCCATCTTAATACTCTCCAACCAGTATCGATAGAAATACTCGCCACCACCCGCGTAGCCTCGTAGCCACGCTGCTTCGCTTGGAAAGATGGAGCACTTCAGTTCAACTGCGAAAAAGATCGTTCGAAACGAATCTTCCTTAGTAATTCAACAATCTTAGCTTAAGAATGTCTGACTGCACGCGCCAGCGGCAAGAAAAAGAGTGAGTGGACGCAGACAGGGTAGGGGGAAGTGGGATAGAGGCAGAAGTGACACAATATTTTGCATAAATGACTGCGTTAATGAGGTAAAAAAGCGCCGTAGGCATAGGGAAGGATCCCAATCTTGTAACACAGTGAGGAGGATTCTACGAAGGAGAATTATCTATTACTTTTGTCAGAATTCAGTCACTCAGTGCAACCTGCACAAAGATAGTCCAATCTTCATCCGAAGAAATTCGAAAAACCATGAGAAAATGTGTATGTGCATTACATGTTGGAATTTTACAGGTTTCCAAGTTCGAATCCATTCGAGCGCGACTCGAATACCCGATTTCTTCGGTAACGTTTAAACATTTTTCTGTCTTGCTAAATTAATCGTGTTAGCTATCTCACCATATCTCCAATATACAGTTATTTTTCTGGAACGAATGTTGCAAATTCCAAAATATTTGCATCGACAACAGTATCCAATGATTCTGCAGCTGTAAAACCAGAACTTCCAGTGTCAGTAGTAAAACAGAAACTTGACTACTAAACTTATGCTGCGTCATGTTTTAGCCACACTTACCAGAAAAAAGTAGGCTAGTGATATATGGCAGAACATCGACATGTAAGCTTAAAGCTTTAGCACTTAAACTATTTTAAAATAAAATCAGTCATTAACTTGGTTTTTTTTACGAAACTTATCAAAGTTTGTCAGTTTGATATTTATACGGTTTCCATTAAACCTAACTTCAAGTAGGTAATTTAAATCTTTTGTAAACTACCCGTAAACTACCAACAATTCTGTCAACAAGTATATGCTTACAAGTAGACTAGCTTTATACTAGCAAACTAAGGACGTGATGTTGCTGACCCGCAATAGTCTAGTCAACGCGAAGAGAAAAAAGTTCAAAAAACATGTATCTGGATATTAATACGCAATTCTTTTCTTGTTGCAATTTTAAATCCATCCTACTACCATTCAACAAGTTTGTTAATTCTAGACATAGTAGACATGCTTTCAGAAATGCCAATTTTAAATTAAAATCTGGAATTTCATTTTTCTTTTATTTTTCCCTTACCGACACTGCTTGGCCAAGATTCTTTCCCAATATACGCAGTCAGCTGCTCCGCCGGCCATGGTACCAAGAAGATAGTCATTGATTTCAATTATCTTCTTCACGGACTGAGAACCTGCAAAAAATCGGACATTGCTCATCACCAGAGTAGCACAAAAAAATCAATCCAACTTACTGTAAAACCAATTTTTCGGATGAGTTACTTTGGTTAGAAGCCGTCGTCATACTCACAGAAAACCACAACCAAATGGACATATTTTAAATGATTGAAAACTTGTGAACTTGCAGTGAATTAGGCCGAAAATTCAAAAAAGTGATCGTTATATCATTTGTAGGAATGTGGTGATGTAGGTCTCAGTGACTTCATCTTGATGAAGGTAGCAGCTTAATTTGGATTATCGTATTAAGCTTTCATAACTGAAGGAAAAACAAATGAAGGCCCAACCATGCTGTAATTTGGGCACTGGAATGTAACATCCACTGGATTCTTCCATCTTTAACCACTATGTAAATAATTTATGTTTTATTACCATTGACGATCATCGATAGCACTTTATCATGGCCTCCAGCTAGCTGTTCGCAAGCAATGCGAGTTTGATAGCTCTAAAGCAATGACCTTTACTCAGTGTACGACACTACATGACAACCGGCCCCAACGCAAGGAAGTGTCACATGCCATGACCAAACTAATCAGAGCTCGTGATATTAAAGTTGCAAAACACACTTCAAAACGGAACAGTTTGAGGAAAAAGGCAGTGACGCATATGACAACCTGTCGCAACCAGGTCGTTCTCTCAACACACAGCATTTGCCTGGTGAAAATAGCCAAGAAAAAAATTGTCTCCCTAAGTCAGTAGGCAACACGCTGCACAGAAAAATATAAGCTAGTTTTTTACATATTGCTTCATGAAGGATGAGCGAAGCTAAAAAAAAAGAGTCACTACCGTCCCCTTTACAAATTGAGTAGGCTACTAAAATAAAAGTTATCCTCTTTTTTTTGTTGTAATTTGATAGAACTAATGCCTACCAACTATTAAAAAAATCAAATTTCATCAAAATACTTAAGTTACTTGACATTTTTCATTTCATTTTGTATAGTAAAATTCAAGTTTTTGTGCAAACGCCACTTTCAAACACTGCTGTGGTAATTTTAACACATCAAGGGGTTCAATTCACTAATGTAAGAAACAAAGCCTGTTACATTTTTGTAGTTCACGTATAGAATTCGGTCACTGATCAGGGATAGTAGGGAATGTAATTGGGTGGTATGGTACATATGGGACGATAAAGAATGTTTGCTGACGAACCTGACTCACAATCTTAAATAACATCTTTTTATCTGTGAATATATGTTATCCTACATTACTTAAAGAATAAAGTAGCAATCAAAATTAGTACAAAAAGCAGTACTAAATAGCTACGAGTTGATCAGCAGTAGACTTAAGAAGACTGTCTGCAGGACCGTTCGACCAGGTTCACGTCAAATTCCATGAAGCCTAGCCTATTTCAGGCGTACTTCTTAGGCAAAATGGGTTATTTTCATGAAATGTATACAATTTGGCTTACCGTCCCCCATCTGGTCACTACCGTCCCTCAGCAAAATGCTACATAAAGGAACGGTAGGAAAATTTTTTCATCACAAAGCTGCCCAGGTCTAAAGGGCCTAACTGAACACGCGCTCTAAGTACTTTTCCAAGATAGTGCAGTTATGGCACTTAATTCTGTTGTCTGGTTGAATTGATAACACACACTTTACTCCAGATCAGTATGGGGACTGTAATTGCAATAATAAATGCATCTTAGTAACTTGCCATAAATTTTTCGTAAGCTGTACACTGGAAGTGGATGCTGCTACTGACTGAGGATGGTGTGGTGAGCTGACTCACAGAAAATCCACACCCTGCTGCCATCTGGTTACTATTTTTTACACCAATATCCTTTAGGGGAATGGGGCCAACTTACGCAGAAGCTCCGAGCATGATGGCCGGCCTATCTAGATTCCGGCGCGTGAAGGTTATATGGACAAGTTTTTGGTTGCGTTTTCTGATGTTATGTAGTTAGCGCAGCGAGCGCAAGAGCGCGAGCAAGGCTCGTAATTTGGAAAAAAACATCACTTTCGTGAACAGCGACCTTGATTTACCTTTTCCACCAATGGCGATAGTACAACCTTCCACATATACAGATCGATGGTGGACGAGATTGGAGCCGCTGTGGAAGTGGCCCCGGAGAATGTAGTGAATGAAAACCAGAGGGACAAGCAACTTTTGTTTTGGTAAAAAAAAGTAATCTTCCTACAACTGTAAGATTTTTTAAAAACTGGAAAGTACTTTGGATTATACTTTTAACGTAAGCCAGCAAATGATTGCAGCAAAGTGAAGTTAGAAAATAGCAAAAGGGACACGGGATGGTAGGGAATTTTTGTATAGTTACACAGCTGAAGAGCGCTTATGAGAACTCTAATTTGTAATGGCAAACCATGTATTTAATAACTCTCAATAGATTCCTCAGTAAAAATAACCCAACATTTGAATTTTTAGAGTAGAGGGACACAAAATACTGCGTTTTGAGAGGATGACTCAACCCTAAAAAACGTCAACATGGGAGTTTTCAACCCAAATAGCGAAGCTCCGACAACCAATTTAATTTTTTTAAAGGCATTACAGTAGCAGGTTCAGTATTATTTTATCTGTCTTAAGGTGACATCGGAGAAGGGTTTAAATACATTTATCCATTTACCGCTAAGGTATAAAACAAAGGAACCAACGGCTACGTACGATTTGATAGGGATCACTTAACTGAAGGTTTCCTTACCAATGTATTGTCCTCCAGTTGCTCTCGAGTCCACTGCCAACACTACGCCACCTTGGTATCTAAATCCCAGGGTAGTAGTTCCATGATCAAAATTGATCTTGAGTGGATTTCCAGCTTCATCGTGAGCCAAGTCCTTAAACTAAAAAAAAAAAAACCAACATTACTGACGGGTATATATGGTCAAGTTTGAATTTGAACTAATTATCTTCATGCTATTGAAGATGGGGTAGAGGGATAAGGGCTCCGTAAGGTTTAGTTACAGCGAGTTGTAAAGATGAATTATCATGTGAGCTTCAATGCACCATAACTGTTTCTTTACCACACGGTTACCTAATAAATCAAAAACACTAATTTGCATTAGTTTTGTAAAGCTGCTGCTTTCATTTTCGAATGAAAATAACCAACCGACACATTCAAAAATGAACGCGGTAGCTTTTAAAAAAAGTCATGCATGTAAACGACCATGTGGAAAAAAAAAACACTAACATAGCGCTGTGCAAGCTGAATTAGCCTCTAATAATCCCAAATTCATGTAAAAATTAGTTAACTAGGCTACCAAATACACTTTGTAGGCTACTGCCTACTGGTATTTTCATGCGATTGTTTCAAGATGTTGGCTAGGCTAGTAGTATTCCCAGACTTTTTGAGCCCATCACTGCATTAGTTAGCGCTCTTCGCTTAGAGACAAACGAGCATGGTGATGGGCGCCCATTGTCCAACATTCAATAATTTCTGAGGGCCAAACGAAACATTTGCCCCAAAAATGGTGCAGGATAAAGTTATTCTGTGGATAAGTTGAGATGATTCTAGCGCCAACACGGATCGGAGGGGGCGCAAAGGATTCCCCTAGGCCGGGATCAATAATTTTCCCCAGTAAAAAACCTAGGATAGATTAGTTCTATTCTAAGTAAAGTCTAAAGGCTGTGTCTCAGGTCCCGGTGACGGGATCCAGTTTACAAAGACTCAGGTCCCGGTGAATTCGTTGAAAACTAGACCTTCAGCGTGTCAAAGTGAACCTAACCAACGTAACCTAAACTAACTAATCCTAACCAAAATTAATATATATTTGTTTGAAAAACTACGGTTTTTTTGTTTGCCGGGATCCACACACGCAGAACTCTGGTCCCGGCAACGCGCCCAAATAGGCTTGAAACAGTTAGCCCAACCGGGACTAGAGACACTGCGAAGTCTAAAACCCTCCAAGCATAACACTACCTCGTGGTTGGTGGTGGAGGTCGTACGTAGTCTGTAGAAAAGGTGCAATTTTTGTAATAAGGTAATAACTTAAATGTGATACCTACTCCATCTTCTAACAGAACAAAGCTTGAATTGAAGATGAGTCCTAAGACTAATATACTATAGCCGGTGACCAAATAGCAAGTCATCGTTCATTCACATTCAATCACATTACCTCAGCTACAGATGCAATTTACACTTACATTGGAAAAAGGTGGTATCACTAATTTCGTGTGCTCAACTTGATTCCCACAATACAAGTCAAAGTTACGAGCATTGACTAAGTCTTCCTCTAGTTGGTTAAATAACGACGTCTGTTTAACACCGACTAGTTCAGCAAGCGCCATTTTGAAAACAGAATACGGAGTTCGCCATCTAGCGTCACTTCCATTACTAACTTACAGCCAAGGCCAGTTGAGATATAAGCGTCTTCCAACGAAATCCAAAAAATGTGATAAATTAAACCCCGCCATTTTATGGTATCTTATTACCTTTTTTCAGAAAAATTCTGTACTGGGAGAAACGTAAGCATACACTATAAGCACATACAGAGTTTAAGGGTTTTGGGCGCTATTCTGTCATCACTGTTTATATAATAGTTGAACAACAATGACGTAATTCAACAGAGCAAAAAGTAAAGTCGCCATCTAGCAACGTTGCCACGTCAAGTGGGCCGTGTTTATGTCTGAGTATTATTGAGACATATAAGATAAAGTAGTTGTATATAATATGTTTTCTATTTATAAATATGTGTTATTGTTCTCCGTGTCGTCGTGCCAACATCCTCTGGTGTGTTTAGTAGATTTCGAGGTAATCGCCTCAAGAGACGATGTAATGAAGGGGATGTTCTGGGACGAATGGCCTTTGGCACGGGCTCAACTAATCCTTCAACGAACCCGGATGTGTAGCTTTCGTTTAGTTTCGTTTGCGATATCACCGAATTTTTTTATGACATTATGAAAGACATTTTTATCGCTTTTCTTTCCATAATCACATCACTTTTCCTCGTTCTACTATTAGTTTCTTTGGGTAAGTGCATTTTATGAGCGTTCATCATGGTTTTACAGTAATATGAATTTCCCACTGATAATACATTCGAAAGTGTTTTGATGATTTCGAAATGGAAAATGTTAGTTGCGACTGCTGCATTTCCATTAAGTTGGCTGTTCTTTTTACTGTTGATCTGGCTGAATCTCACTCATGAAATTAACTAGAATTTCTGTTGATTTGATTGATGTGGGGTAGTGAGGGGGGGGGGGGGGGGTTTCAAAACGGGGGGGGGGCCAGTGGGGGTTTGGGGTCCGCCCCCCCCCCAATTTGGGCGGTTGTGGCGCCCCCATGGCCATACGGGGGGGGGGGGCGGCGCCCCCCCCCCCCCCCCCCCACAATAATGCAATAAATCCACCGTGCCCACCAGTCTAGATCCGCCACTGTTTCATAGTTAGGTTAGCATACCTATATATATGAGGGTTCGTGCGGGGATGGATGGATGGACGATGAGACTGGATCCATTCGTGCGATTTATTTCAAGAGAACTGAGACATGACATGGATCTCGGTCGCCTCCAAGATCTCGAGAGAGGTGTGCTCCGCCGAGGAGAACGGCGGAGGTGAAGTGTCTACGATTGCGTGTGACTCCTATGGGTCCTTTGAAAATTCCATTCTTTTTTTGTGGGCGTTTGCCTTGGTTTAGTTGACTCTCACAACTTGCTGATTTACATTGCTATTATTCTACGACATGCAGTATCAGAACAGCAACATGATGAACTTGGAGGAGCACGTCAA
>JAHWFP010201247.1:0-47796 GCA_023313725.1 Lithobius niger | reverse complement strand
GAATGAATCTAATCTGAATCATCCAACAAAATTAGACACGTCACAATAGAAGTTGAAAGTTGAAAATGAGTGAAAATCCAACAGTGGCTGTGATACCAGCCCTTAGTAACACGGGTGTAGCTCGTTTCCTAACATTTGTAGACTTTTTCAAGTACCTTTGTTGCAAAGAAGACATTCCCACCTTTCTAATGACTCTAATTGGAGTCCTCTACCCAAATTAGACACGTCACAATAGAAGTTAAAATTGAAAATGAGCGAAAAATCCAATGGTGACTGTGATACCAGCCCCTATAATGGTCGCATCCTTTCTTGAGTCCTCCCATGATGCAACGCAAATTATTGAGTGAGCTGTACTGGCAGCAAGGCGCACTGACAGAGCTGAAACAAGTGGCGGCCACTCCACGTTCTAAACTTCGTCAAGGAAAAGCTAACCACAGTCAAGCCAGGAAAGTAATTCTAATCGTTGCGCGTTGATATCAGTATGATGTATTCCCCAACAGTACCTTGAAAAGTAAGAAGGAATCATTAAAGGCTACTGCAGAATACACTGGAGTAAGTTATTCTACCGTAAACAGAATGCAAGAACAACAAATTTGGGTTTGGAAGAATCTCCCTTAGTTTGACTGTTGATCAAAACAAATACTTTTGTGAAAGAACAAATATGGTTCACGTTCAGACCTACCAGATAGTGATAAGAGCCAGACGTCCTGTTTTATCTCGTAGTACTGAATAAACGTTCGTTTCCCACTTATTTTTTTTCTAAAAAGTAACATATACAAAATGTACGTCCCCCCCCCCCCTCCACACACACACATACATTCAATCCCCGCCAAACCACACATTTTGGGTATAGAGCACCAATCATATATTTTGTACGATTTGAGGGGAAAAAAGAAATAACTACGAAAACAGCTTCGCTTAAAATAAAAAAAAAAAAACATTCACCCGCAACCTTGTATCTCTATAAAAATTTACAACTCTGAAGGCGCACTATTAAACAATAAGTTTTTCAGAATAAAAACCGTGAATAACAATTTGACCTGCAATTTCAAAGAACAAGAATTATATAAAATGTTCCCAAAAAATTGTAGGTATGTTTCTGTTTAGTTTTAGTTTTTGTCTGAGACCCAAAACTAACGACACGAATGAACAACTCAAGTGGTTGTTCATTTAATTTTGTGTGCCTGTGAATTTTCATGGAGATACACGAGTTGCCGTCAGGGGCGTCGTGCACTCACAAAATTTGGGGTGGGGGGGGGGCGGGGGGTAGGGCAAAATCTTTTCCAACTAGGGGAACGCTTTAATGAGTTTGAGCCAGCTGGAAGACCCAAACTAACACTTTTTAAAAGGAAGGGCTGGTACCAGGCGGCCCGCGCACAACCCAAAGTCATGTTAGTTTATGGGATATTGAGTTGAGGGGGGGGGGGCAGTCTTTCTTTCCCCCTCCCCCCTCTTTGTTCCCCAGTGGCACAACACCCCTGGTTGCAGTGTAATAAGTTTTGAAATGCGAATTGAAAACAACGCACCCTTAGTGTTACATACACTAAGACTCTCGTAAGGATTGTCATTCGCGAAATCATTTTTTTTTAAGTAAAGAATAGAAGCAAGTATTCTTTCTTAACCACTTACGCCTCCAGTTGCAACGTTTATTTTCGTTTTTTTTATTAACACGACAAACCTTTTTTTAAGCGTAATTCGCGCCTGCTAGGGATAAAAAAAAAAAGAAGATTTTTTTCCTTCTGCTGGCTTAGCACACGCCTACCAATGAACGGATTTCAGCAGCTGGCCGGTCGGCTTTCCCGCAGAGCAGTCTACAATGCTGGTTACATGCAGGGAGCTCCATTGCTGCTGCAAAAAAAGTCGATGACAATTTTTCAGAGGACTCAAGAACCGGCGCGCGTATTATAGTAAAACGGGTGTGGTTCAGTTCCTAACCGTCGTAGACCCTTTCAAGTACCCTTGTTGCAAAGAAGAAATTTCCACCTTTCGAATGAAGCTAATTGGATTCATCTGCCTACATGTCACAATAGCAGCTGAAATTTAATAATGAGCGAAAAATCGAATGGTGACTATGATACCAGCCCCCAGTAAAACGGGTAGCTCGTTTCTTAACTGTCGTAGACCCTTTCAACGACCCTTGTTGCAAATAAGACACTCCCACCTTTCGAATGAGTCTAATTGGATCCATCCACGTAAATTAGAAACGATGCAGCAGCAGTTGATAGTTGTTAGCAAATTGAGACGTCCGTTAGCATTAAATTGCCCAAAAAATGACCGAAAATGGCCTAAAATCAATTTTTCTCGCAAACCATAAGCGATATGAAAAAAATGTATAGGAAAGACATTGTAAATTACATTATTGCAAACAACTTTTATCTCAAGCGTTTTTCGGTATCACAAACGGTTCTTGCATAATCGGCCAAATGGCAAAATTGGGCGCCATTTTGGCCGCCATCTTTAGCGCCTAATACATTAAATGCGTATTGCCAAGATGGCAACATGTGAAAAACTATTCCTTGGGATGTAAACAACAACTCCCAAGTGAAAAATCGAAACTCTTAAATTGTGCACAGTAGCCCTAAATTTCCTACAACTGCTCCCTGACTAATTGTGATAATCTAAGCAATACGAAACAAAGCCGTTTTATGTTATTATTTGTATATTTAGGCATCAAAATATTTGAAAGTGATCTGAGGATGATTGAATCATAATACATTAAATAACTGTTGGCTCTACTTTTCTAATATTTGAAGTTTTTTTTTTTTTTTTTTTTTGGTGGTTGTAATGGTTCAGGATAGCAGTAAAGTTTAACATGGACTTGACACGTCAGCCGCATTGTGGTAGCTGAAACCTTCCCGGAAAGCTTGTTCGTGTTCCGTTGCCGTTTTGACTTTGGTTCAGTTAAACCTTACCTTAAAGGTGCATGCCTCAATGTTGGCTTTCCTGTATGATTGAATTTTGCAACATTAGTTCAAACGTTTGTAAATGTTGCAAACCCCTTTTTTTCCTGTATTTTCCAACATACGAGAAGGTTTTGCTTTATTCACTCAAACTAATATGTAAACATTGTAAAAGCTATGCAGGGTATCCCATAAATATACTGACAAACGATGGTTGGTTAAAAACATCATGGAAACATTGCTAATAAACCTATATCCAACAATGAACCGTTGCCGCGATAGAGAATGTAGAGTAGGGTGGAGTGAAACAACAAAATTTTCTTTTGTTTTTAATTCAATACCGCACAAAAGGTGCCTTATATGATAAAAATAAACACTGTAAATTTTTTTTCTGGCAATGCCTTCTGCCTCCCCAACACCTTTGAAAATTGTGAAAAATTACAAATATTTGACTAACAACCATATTTTAAATTTTATTCGTATTAATTTTTTTTTCAAAACTCAATACCGCACAGAAGCTACCTTATTGTGATAGTTATTAACACTGTATTTTTTATTTTTTCATCTGACAAAATCTTCTGCCTCCCCAATGCCTTTGAAAATTATGAAAAATGACAACATTTTGACTAAAAGTCATATTTTAAAGGGATACACCTCCCAGTGCCATTTTTCGTGATCCTCCACATCAGTACGGCCCCAAAGGTCTATTTCCTTACCGTTAGTCAATCCCTTGGTAAAAATCCGTTTTAAAATCTGGCGTGTTGGAGAATTTCTGTTGAATATAGGGGAAATTGATTTATGTTCGTCCTGAACATACATGATGCTTTGCGCGCTTACAATAACCATGGTGTTTCATCTGTGTACATGCATATACTAATTTGCTAATAATTACCAAGAAATCAAAATTTCCTAAAAGATTAATGCAATAAATATTAAAATTAATTATTCCAATATACCGCCGAAGTAAAATTATAAGACATTAGTTTAGAAAATTATAAATTGTGATTTTAAAATACAAGAATCAGTCCGGTTAGGCTGCGAGGAACGAAGCTACTGTCTCAGTTGACCGTCACTATGGTAAATGCGGGATGTGATCGGCGCGTAGCTGTTATAAGGCAGGCGGTATGTTGCTTTAAAATTTGTATATATTTATTTTGATGTGACAATAACTTCTGCCTCCCCAATGCCTTTCAAAATTACGAAAAATGACAAATTTTTTACTGAAAACCATATTTTAAATTTTAATCATATTTATTTTTTCAAAACTCAATACTGCACAAAATTACCTTATATAGTAGTTATTAACTCTGTATTTGTGTTATTTTGATCTGACAATATCTTCTGCCTCCCCAACGCTTTTGAAAACTATGAAAATGTGAATTTTTTACCATACATTTTTAAAAATCTTTATTCATATTTTTTTTTTAATTGCACAAGATGTTCTCTGTGAACATCTTGTGCAATTAAAAAATAAAAATGAATAAAAGTTAAAAAAAAATGTTTGGTAAAAAATTTCACATTTTCGTAAGTTTCAAAGGTGTTGGGGAGGCAGAAGATATTGTCAGAAAAAAAAAATTACAATGGTTATTTTTGTCATATTAGGCAGCTTTTGCACGGTAATGGATTAAAAAACTCCAAAAAATTGTTGTTTCACTCCACCCTAATGTAGATATTGCTAACGAAAACTTTTTTTGGAAAATCAAAGACGCCTAAAGATATGTGAGCATAACTTGGTACATGTTCACAGCTTTGTAGGTGCTTTGTAATGGTGCTAACTCAAGCCATCATTTCAAACATGAGCGGCACATTTGTGGGGGGGGGGGGGGTAGTTACTTGTTTCCGTGCTCTCTGTGTCAGTGTAATTATGGTTACCTGGTTACCGAACTTTCTGCGTGTATGGGGGTTTCATACTAATGATGCCAAGACGACTAGGCTACTACTACTCGACAATCACTACGTTTACACGGCCACAAGAAAGCGCATTCTAGCAATGCGCATCAAAAAACGGCACCTGTTTACAAGACGAAAGATCACGATTAGGGCCAATCCGCTAAGGAATGCGATTCGGCCAGTGTGATCGGAAAACCCTTCCTTCGTGCCCTCCTTTTGGAGAACAGTGAGCAAGTCCCACGCTGCTCTACCACATGCATGTAGTAAACTAGGTCAGCTTCGACCCAAGTAACCAAATGTAATCAAAACTTAGTGGTCTTCCTACTCTTGTACACTTGTTTTCAATTTATTTAATTTAAATTCTAATGGCACCAGCACAAATTATGTGGGCACCGTAACTGTGCCGCCATCTTTACCAGGCGTTTTCCAACGGCTCAATGCGATTGCAAGTGTTTACATGCACAAAGACAATGCGATACGGATTCTGAGACCACCTCCGTGAAGCGCATTGGTAGAAAGCGCCACGAACGGGTGTTTACAAGACCCACGGAGGCGACACGGACGCGATGCGCATCCGTCTGAAGCGCTTCAAAGTGGTCATGTAAACGTAGTGAATCACTATGTTTACATGACCACTTCGAAGCGCTTCAGAGGGACGCACATCGCGTCCATGTCGCCTCCGTGGGTCCTGTAAACACCCGTTTGTGGCGCTTTCTGCGTTCGTGGTACTTTCTCCCAAAGCGCTTCACGGAGGTGGTTTGAGAATATGTATCGCATCGTCATTGTGCATGTAAACACTCGCAATCTCATTGAGCCGTTGGAGAACGCCTGATAAAGATGGCGGACACAGTTACAGTGCCCACATAATTTATGCTGCTGCCATTCGACTTTAGGTAAATAAACTGAAAACAAGTGTACCTGACTGGGAAGACCACTAAGTTTTGATTACATGTGGTTACTTGGGTCTAAGCTGACCTAGTTTACTACAAACAGGGAGTAGAGCAGCATGGGGCTTACTCACTATTCGCCAAAGGGAGGGCAGGGAGGAAGGGTTTTCCAATCGCACTGGCCGAATCGCCTTCCTTAGCGGATTGGCCCTAATCCTGATCTTTCATATTGTAAACAGGTGCCGTTTTTTGATGCGCATTTCAAAGTTCATCGTTAAAATGTGCCTTCTTGTGGCATGTAAACATAGTGAATGTGTTGGATGCCAATTGAGCAAACAGCTGGAGCAAAGTATCCGGTGTCTAATGATGGGTCGATGTATTTTTCATCGCTGACGTTTAAGGGACCAGTCATTGTTTATGTCTGGCAAGGGGCCGATGGGATGAAAATGACCTCCAAATTTTCGACGACCCTCCCCCTCCCAAGACCACGAAAAAATGCCCTCCCCAACCGCAGAAAGTAAGATTTCTTATGCCTTTTCAGGTCAAGTGTAGGTGATGAATTAAAGTACGTTTTGAAAACATTTAACGAAGTCTTATTTAAACCACGTTTGGACCGAGATTCATGAATCATGACAGTCGAATAACTTTTGATATAAGGGGTGCATATCGGAACTACTAAGGCAGTTCGAGTCATGATATCTGTACGTCGCATGCAACATGATAAACACCCAACGCAGCAAAAACGTTTTTAGGAAGTGGTTTTATTTAAAGAACCATTCACCGGAACACACTAGAAATAACGTCAAAATCGTATAAAAACTTCCCCCTCCCCTTCCCTTTCCCCTCCCCGAGAGATAAATAATTACCAATCCCTATAACTGTAGTGAATGAACTCACTGTACTTTTGTATTTGTGTCATTTTAGGCTGGTACATAGTTTGGAAAGTGTTTCTGTCTCGATTCAAATTCGTACGCGAGCTTCTTGGCAGCACCGAAACTCGTTCAGCTGAAGCCAATCCTGCAATGACAAGATCCAGCCGAAAGACACGTTTGGACTGATAGATAATGCTATTGTCGTGTTTCAAAATAACATAAGATGAACACGTTCTGTAATTTACAAGGCTGCCTACGTATAACACATATATGATGTTGTTGATAGTTGTGCTTATGGGTTGGACTGATCTGTTTATCAAATACCCAGCAAGATGACAGCTTCCCCCAACACTAGTAAAGAAGAAGAAAATTGCCTTGAGCGAACAAGTTTATTTTAATTATTTTGTTGTACAGTTTTGTGTTTGTCGTCACATTTATTGGATTTAATGTGGTGTTTACTGCTCTTTATATCAAGGAATTTTTTTCCTTTTTTAGTGTTGCTTTTGTACTGTTATGAATGAACTCGTTAAGTTTTTGCGTTCACTGGTATGGTTTTAATCTGATTAATAAAATAAGTGTAAACAATGATTTTATTGGAATAATTGTGGAACAGTCTGTTCTGGTGAAACAACACGGTTTTAATGACATTATTTGACTGGTGATAATAATTGTGCTATGTAGAGTTGCATACAGAAATAAATATGGTGCTACATGATCATTTAAAATGTTATTGTGAACATTTGAATCAGTGCTCTTTCTTGTTTGACTTTAGTTCTAAACATTACTCCTAAACAAGAAAGAAACTCTTTTTTGTTTACTAATATAATGCGCTTTTTAAAATGGAAGGTAACAGATTGTTACAAAGTGTTTTGGGATCCTTTAATATGATCGCAGAACATAAATACGCCAGTTCTCGGATGTAATAACTGAAAACACGATAAGATTGGAGGTTTTTAAAAATTTAATTTAGTTTGTTCAGGTATTGTACGTTTTGTTTCAGTAATATTAAAATTATAATTGTTACAACACAAAAATTTAAGGTTTCCGGCATCAAAATTATTGGATTTAGCATGTGCGAGTTAAAAGAAATGAGAAATATTGAATTTTAAACTGGTGAATAACGTTCAACCATTACTAGAAATGTGTCAAGGGGTGTCTCTCTTTTCCCTTACCTTTGTCGGAATTCTTGTGCTAATAATCAACACGCTGCGTAATTATTTCTTGTAGGATTAAAAATAAATTATTTTACGAAGCACACATTCTTTGTTTTTTAATATGTGGAGAATAAAACGAAAACTGAATCCGCTCCTGATTGTTGATATGGGTAATCATGAGAACCAAGTTGTTTTAATTTCATAGCCTAGTCAACAATTTTTTTTTTTCAATTATTATAGAATACTCTGCTGTTATAGCTGAAGTGTATTTTTTATTTTTTTTTTCTTGTATTCATTTTATTGCTACAACACTATTAGTCATTGTGGTAATGTGTAAAATCGAATGTGGAAGCTCTTTCTTCCACGATTGCTCAACCTTTTTTTTTCCTGTTCATAAACAAATTCTGAATTATTCATTGAAGAGTAATGAGTGTCATCTGGTCATTACTCCATCATGACATCACACCCTCTTGTTTCTTTGCTCCATAAAGGCACTATAATATCATTTATTTAACTGAAGATTAAACATTAATACCATGTTGTTATGACACACATTTCGAAAGAAAATAAAAAGTTTTGTACGTTTCTGTTTATTGTTGAAGTTTTTTATTGTGTGCTCTTCCTTTGGTTGCCGTGATGGCATCCACGACCATTAGAGTGTGATGCAAAGATTTGGAAAGAGATCAAACTGATAGTGCTTTTGTTCCATCCCATTGATTTTGCACGGCTGGTTTTATACTGCCCTGGTTGCTATGGTAACTAGCACAACATAAATGGTGGACGTCCTGCTCCTCAGATCATGTGGACAGTTGTTCCGCTGGGTATTATTGGCAAATTGGCTATTAATGGCATTTGTACATGTAACTGTTGTGGTTGTCAGAAGCCGTTGACATGGGTGACCAGGTAGGATTCTGTTGATTGGTTGTTTGCCTCATATTTTAGTCAATATCACTGACTCTCAAACTCAAACCTGCAGTTTGCAGCTTAACCATGGAAACTGTGGTGGCATTTTGCATGCGAAATACACTAACGGTTAATTTTTTAAGCCGTGTGGTAATGTATTTCTGCTTCTACTACATTTTTTGAATTGATGGGGGTTTGATTTTAAATTGGTCTTTTTAAAGTTTGTGTTAACGATGATCAATTGGTAATTTTAAAATCCTTTTTATAATTAATTTGGTGTGCAGAATGTCATAAGTGAGTTGTACTCGTAAAAATGAGATTAAGATTGTGTTTGTTGTCATTCTTATTTCATTTTGCTTTACTTTAATTTTTGTTTCATTCCGATAACTAAGTCAACTACAGTCTACTCAGCATTTTCAGTCATTGAAAATGTAAAAAAAAAAGTATTACAGTTTCAGTTTAATGTATCGTGCTTTTGTTGTTAAATTTAAATAATGCAAATTTGATTTTGCAAAATCTACTTAGTTATTAAGGTGTTCAAATTTAAGTTAAACATTAGGTACCATATTTCTGCAGACTTCATCACTTGTTAATTATAATTGAATGCAAGTATAAAATTACAAAGTATTTATTGGTGTTTTAGCTGAAGTCACATTTGCCTTCAGGCAGCGCAATGGCACAACGTGCCGATTTAAAACAGTTCTTTTTTTTTTACATTAACATTAATCAAGTTTCTTTAATACAACTGCACTGGACCAGCCACAGCCTAGCAGATCAATGTCGTGAGAATCTTTTTACCAAGTTGTGCATATTTTTTTTCCAGGTACATTAAGTTTGGAATGGTTTTCCATTAACGGTCAAAACATAAAAAAATGACGTCGTTAAAAATGTTCATTGGTTTTTAACAATAACACTTGAAACAGTTAACCATTAGAAACTTAATAATCCACAGGCATGCTTGTGCAACTGCTGGTGCGGTATGTGTAAGAACAATTTTTTAGGAAATCTGCATAATTTCATAAAAAATATGAAGTCCAGAATTTCAAAACAAAGCCGTTAACGGAATAAATACCGCTTTATGTAACTTGGAATACTGACACAACATTTTCACTACTAATAGGCAGTATAAGCTCTGTTTACGACAGTGTAGGCTAGTCTTTGTGGTGTAATTTATTCCATTGTAGGGTCGTTGTATATGTGCTAATCAGTTAAAATACCAATTAATCAATAATTTACGTTTTTCTCGAAATTCAAAAACACAATTTTGGCTGTCGTGAAAAAAAAAGCGAAACTTAACAATTTTCAAGTAGACTTCAAATAATGAAGAATAGAATAGAATTTTATTTTTATGTGAAAACATAGGGAAAACTTCCTGAGACTCTTGCGAACCTGTTTTACTGGGAAGAACCCATTACATACATATGTCTTAAGCATGATATAGTAATGAAAATATAAAAAGGGCAATGGGAGCCAAAATACAACATTATCAAAATCTTATTATGGTGAAACAAAACAAATTTAAAAAAAGTATGTATACACATACATTATAAAGTCTATGTGCAAATAGGTAAACTTTCAATTGTGAAAGAAACAACCAATTCGCAAATTTACGAATGAATACTTATTAAGAGACCAGCGTGAAAAAGCTATTCATCGAGATTTATGAAAAACTGTTTTAAAGTATACGCAAATTTTTTGGGATTTTTCACCTGCTTATTAAATAAATAAATAAATAAATATAAACTTCGTTGCAGGAGCAACAGAAAAGGCAAGGGCCCTAGTGGATCTCTGATAGCCAAACTAAAGGAGATAACTTTAGAAATGTGAACAAGAGAACGTGGTGAAGGGGTTAGAGTGCAAGATGAAAAGTAAAATTTGGTTTGTAAAATGTGAAAAAATTTTAAGCATGGTCGTATAGTCCATTTGTCAAACATTAAAAATGTAGGAATAATGAAAAACTAATGAACAAGTTGGGACAAGAACCAGAATTTAGAGTTTCCGTGGGTGACGCTGCAAGAATTTTTCCAGATTCACTTCGGTTAGAAGCCTGTGACAGTAGTTGAAGAAACAACCGACACCGGAAGTGAGTTCCATACCTTTACCACTCGTACCGAGAAGAAACTACTTCTACAATTCAAGCGTGCCGGCGATGGTGCGAGCTTGAACGAGTGACCTCTTGTGAAATTCGTGAAAATTTGTGAAATTAGGTCGCCTTTATTATAATATTTGGCGTTAGCCTTCCTTATTTCTCCACCTATTTAGAATAATTTCCAACGTTATTGCTAAGTTCTCCTGTACTTAATGAATTAAGCATGCCAAATTTCATTCAAATCCGTAGAATCAACTCTTAAGAAATGGGTCTGAGCTAAAATTAAAAGTTACTTTTGACTTGTATAGTGTTCTCACGGCAGGTTTGTGCAACGCTCCCTAAAGACGAATTATTTGTCATATAAATCTGATTTAAATTTTATTTGCTGTTAAGTTTAGGTCTCCCATGTTATAAGTCAAATGGTAGAATGATATCTGCCGTCTTTCCATAGTTGCAACTCAAAAACTTTTGTCGGACTTGATCAACACGTGTACCACCATTTATTAATATCCAATTTGTCACCAGAAAGTTCTAAGCTGGAATCGTTATTTTCGTTTTTGGCTGTAGGCTACTTGTTGTTTATTGGACGTGTTTATGCAGCACTCTACAAAGCTAAACCATTTGTCGTAGCTAGATCATTTTACAGACACTTTCCGGTATAATTATATGTCTTTTTTCTAAAATTCATTTTAATTACGTAATAATTGGTTTGCCAATCTGAGGGTTTTATTGTTGTGTATTGTTTTTAAACAGTATTAGATGACTAACAATGCCGTTCAGTTAAGCGTTCGGACACGTCTATATAACGGCCAGGCCCGTAGCGAACCACTGGGGAAGAGCGGGGAGGGGTGCAAAATCTAGTTATCGAGTTGTCAAACTCTAATAAATTTTTCTATGAACACTGATTTCCTTTTTTTATGAATACTGATGAATTATTATCATCATTTGGTCAGTGAAAAATAAAAGTTTTAAGATGCGATTTTTATTTCCATTAGTTTTCGCAGCTCCTTCGTGTTGCGCGCGAGTAACTGAAACGCTGCCCCTGATAGTTTCTGCTCGCTTCCCTGCTCTCCACCCATGCACGCTACATGAGCTTAAGAAGAGCTTCGCGAAAATTGAAAGAGCTGGCAAAATTGAAAATTGACTTGGCCGTTTCGCTATTGAGTTGGCTATTTTATTTGCTAGTAGCTCTCCTTCTGTTAGCACTGTGATGCTTTCGACGTTCCATTTAAAAAAAATTGGAGCATGTTGTTGCTTTAAAATATGGAAGTTTTTTTCAATAATTTACCTCAAGGCGTAGTCATTTGGAATAAAACTGAGCAAATCTAATTTCACTATTTTTCACCTTTCGATAGTCCATTTATTTAAATTTTCAGGGAAAATGTGCATTCCACCCTGACCCGTCTCGTACTGCCCATGGTTGCACGCAGTAATTCATCGTCATTCATTATAGCAGGTCCAAAATGTAGACTGAACGCCAACCTTCAATGGCTGGCTACGGACCTGTCCGACCAGTTTATATAATTTTAAACTGAACTCGATTCACTTAATTTGCAAAGAACTAATAAGAAAAATAACAAAATTTGTTTGAGAATTTTGTTGCAAATGTGCTCAGGGCCGGATTTATAAGTAGGCCCGAGAGGCCCGGGCCTATAGCGGCACTTTTTTAGGGGCGGCATAACGGCTTAAACATAATTGTACGCGAGAAAAGTTCGTGCCAGTTTTACGGCCGCTTCGCCTATCGTGAACATTTATTAACTAAAAGCTGGCGCCAGCCAGCATTGTTGGATCAGTACTGGTTGAGCGTAGCGGTGCTATACAGTAGGTGAATAAGGTGTACTAACTTTTTCTTTAAAACGTAGTTACATTATTTACGAACTTTTCATTGTGTGGCCACGCTGTGTTGGGTTGGATGTCGTGCTTTGATCGTAGTAGCGAAATAAAACCAGTGGCCATGAGCGAGTGAAAATAAGCGGCTCTCAGTATAAAAAAAAAAAAAAAAAAAAAACAGGGGGGAATAAAGGAACAAGGCCGTAGTAAGCAAATCCCTAAAATTTCTTAATCTGAAGTTCAAAGGGCAACAGAAATAATTACTTTGCTCAGTAACAAGCATACTTTTTTTTCCCTACCAGACTTTTATGGATCGCAAATGAAGATACAAAGTAAGAAAGGTGCTGGTGGGGGTGGGGTTGGGGGGGGGGGGGAGCTAAATTAAAGATTCTGTAAGAGTCTGGGAGAGGGGAAGTTTTGGGGCCATTGAAGAGCGGCATTATGGTTAGGCCTATAGGCGGCAAGAGCTTAAATGCGGCCCTGAATGTGCTCACTGGAAGCTAGAATTACTGGTTGTGCCTCTGTACTTTCGAAGTTAGTTTGCAAGTGCCATCACTACGGCATTGTAAGCGCTTTCAGACGAAACAATCTGTACTAAGCTAAACAAAGGCGACGAATGAATGCAAATGTGTAAATGTGGTCAAACCAAATGTCCCGAATAAAATCTCGCACTTATCTTTGCCTGAAGAAAATACGAAATCGTTTGGTGTTTAGGTAAGATTTAACTGAACCAAAATCAAGACAGCAGAGGAATACGAATAAGCTTTCCTGTAAGATTTCAGCTACCACAATACTACTGAAGTGTTAAGTCCTCATGATACCTTAGGCTACTGTTGTCCCCAACCGTTATAACCGCCAAAACAAAATGTTTCAAATGTTTTTTTTTACATTTTTACGATTTGTTCCCGGTAGGTAAATGATTGGTGTTAATAGCATCAGTGAATTATGGCAAAAAACTAACCGGCTTGTACCATCAACGGGGTGATGGAAATCGAAGTAGACTTCTTGACTGAAAAATTAATTTAAAAAGTAATAAATAGGGCATTACATGACAGGTGTGTTGGTTTGTGCGAGTCAGATTATCGTTAATTCCAAGCTACACACACGGTTTTAAATTCAACCAACATATGAAATATATTTACTCAATAATATAAGCACTACGAAACAAAGCCGTTTTATATTATTATTCTAAGTTGGGCGTCAAAATATTTGAAAGTTGGGCACTAATTTAATCTGACTCAAGTTATGGCATTGAAAACTTGACGTAATAATGAAACTGATATTAAATAACTGATGGTTGAGGATTGCACGTATGGATTCACGTGGACTTAAGGGATACACCTCCCAAAGCCATTTTTCTCAATCCTCCACATCAACTACGGCCCCAAAGGTCTATTTCCTTACCGTTAGTCTTTCCCTTGCTAAAAATCCTTTTTAAAATGTGGCATCTAGGATATTTTCTGTTGAATATAATGGAACTTTATTTACTAACGACCCGTCAGTAAATGATGCATTGCGCGCGTACAATAATCATGACGTTTCATCTCTGTGTGTACATCTAATAATTACCATGAGATCTAAAATCTAATTGACTGATGCGGTAAAAATTAAAATTAATTATTCCAATAGATCGCCGAAGCAAAATTGTCTAGAAAATTATAAATTGTGATTTTAAAATACGAGAATCATTCCGGTTTTTGACGACACAATCAATGGATTCACGCTGGCTGGACTATTAGGCGCAATGCCAATTGAGACAGTAGCTACGTTTTTCACTGCGAGGAACGAAGCTACCGTCTCAGTTGACCTTAGCTGTGGTAAATACGCGGATGTGATCGTCGCGTGGGTGTTGTGAGGCATGCGGAATGACATAAGGCAGGGGATATGTTGCTTTAATTTGGTTCATCAAATCTGCCCGTAAACATCAAACGAGTTTGTTTTAGTCTTCTGTACAGCCACAACGGCTGAGATTTGCTTTCTGATTTAAAAGTCTCTGCATTGTTTTGAACATTGTTATTAGGCAACTGCAGTGTCACTCCCTGAAGATCACAATGGTGTTACAACAATTGTCGCGTCCTTTTATCAGGGTACGTTACGCAACGACTCGCCTTTGCATTCTCGCAGCTAGAATTTAATCGCGATTGCAAAGGTTTCGTTGCCATGGTAACAACGGTTTCTGGATTAGCTAAATCCGGCATCGTTTGAACAAATGCTAGCAGTCTTACAATTCGTGACAGTAAGATAAAGAATTCCTTCTGACGAAACAATTTTCCCCATCGCTTCTAAACTCAATTTTTGAATCTTTTCGTTGCGAGCTTGCAGAGCTAAAACTGCCGCCGTGTTGGAATTTCAGATAATTTCTAGCAGGGAGCTTGGATTATACGTAGCTTGGTAGGGTAGTCCAACTGGTTGAACGCGTCTGAGCTAGAGCGCAGCTATTTCCCGTGGTAAAGTATAGACGTACGAGATTCAGTTGATGACGTTGTTGCTCCCAAACCATCCTCGAAGCAGACGACGCTTGGTTTTTCGAAACCAACAAAAAGGTTTGTTTCAACTAGCGAGTAGCTTTTAACGAAATTAATGAATAATTATGAACTGTCTGATCGTTCAATCTTTGCTGAACGTTAAAATACACATTATTAAAGCAAAACGACAAATTCTTACCAGATTACCCAAGACAAGAGTAGCAGACGTAGCTGCGTCGAAACCAAAATAATTGCATGCTTTACGAGGATCACTTGTGGTGTAACAATATAATATATCTAACTCTATGGTGGCGGTGCTCTTGTCTGATGACAAACGTTGATATTTTCAGTCGCGTTGTCGAATTGTACTGGTAGGTTAATGCACTTTAAAACAATTTATACAATTGGAGCGGTCCGGCTTACGTTTGATGATTAGTACTCGTTCGTTCGTTAGTCCAATTTTGTGTCGATTCATCAGCAAAATCAAAAGCCAAGGAGATGCAAGAATCGGTAAAATGGCGCGAAAATGTGAGCAGATACGTCAGACGCGTTTGAAGCAGCTCTCGAAATCTCTCATGGTTTCTCGCGGTAAAGCAGTAAAGGCACGTTTATGCAACCACTCGCTTTTGCATTCTCGCAGCTAGAAGCTAGAAATCACTAATTCCAACATGGCGGCGGTTTTATGTCTGCCGCCTCGCAACGAAAACAGCAAATAACGTGGGTTCAGAAGCGTTTGGGAAAACTGTTTCGTCATGAGGAATTCTTTATATTATTGGTACGGATTATAAGACTGCAAGTATTTACTCAAACGATGTCGGATTTAGCTAATCCATTTAGCGTTGTTACCATGGCAATGTCACCTTTGCTATCGCGATTGAGATCTAGCTGCGAGAATGCAAAGGCGAGTAGTTGCATAAATGCGCCCTAAGGGCGAGTTTACGCAAAAAGGCCTTCTCGCTCGCCGAAAGCTATTTGCTAGTCAACCGTTATTTATTTATGATTAGTTTCCAGTTGCTACTAAATGAATGCGGTAATAGATAATAAATTGTTTGTGTTATAAATAACAACACGGATAAAGAACAAAGTGCTACAGTAATTTTAAACATTGCTACAAGATTGTTGTCATTTCACGCTATTTCCAAAATTTGCTATTCTCCCTCAAAGTACAGCTTCTAGCAATGATCAAACGTCGGTAGAAAAGTAGCTTCTTGCAGCGAGAATTCAAAATCCAACATGGCGTCCATT
Source organism: Lithobius niger (assembly GCA_023313725.1). Classification (NCBI taxonomy): domain Eukaryota; kingdom Metazoa; phylum Arthropoda; class Chilopoda; order Lithobiomorpha; family Lithobiidae; genus Lithobius; species Lithobius niger. The sequence goes on along the minus strand of JAHWFP010201247.1, from coordinate 31,561 downwards.
TCGTGGCTATCGAATCGAAGACAAACCATCGAATGCCGGCATACAAAAAACATTCCGTCGTCTTTTACTGCAGTAAAAATTGTTTTCTTGTTGTCATAAATCGACGCTCAAATGTTGCAAGCATCGTACGCCGTGTCGCGAGGCACAAGAAGAAGATTTGCGTCTGCGTCGTTGCCATGGTTACTAATACGCATAGACAACTCGAAAGCCGCATACTCTGGTTAAGGCGAGAAGCATCCATCAGATTTAGTATTGATCAAGTAAAAGCTAGTGAGCGAGAAAACTGTCGTTGCGTAAACGAGCCCTAATAGTAAGTGGGGCCACCCTATCAAAGCTACGTATAATCCAAGCTCCCTGATTTGTAGCTTCTAGCTGGTAGAATGCAAAGGTTGAACGGCGAGTCGTGCATAAACGCACCCTCAGTATAGGGCGAGTTTTGATAACTAAATGGTGATCTCTTTGTTACTGTAATAACAACTACAATGTCAATTTTGTTAATTTTAAGGTAGAACTTTTTCTTTGCGGTTCGTCTTTGGATTCAAGTATAGGCCAAAATATTTGCTTTAATTCAGTTTGGCTCGTTTTGCTCACTTCCCTCTAGTTTTAGTGAGGTATGAAGTTTAGTGGGGTCCAACATATCCGAAACATCCTCGACCTGTAGTCGAACGCTCTTTTTAAATTTCATTCTTAATACAATTTGAAAATCCACTTTTGCTACAGCCACTCACCAGCGAAAACAAGCTGTACGAGAACAATAATAATGTAATCATGGTTTCATGATTCGAAAAACGTTAGGGTGGCCGCACACCAACACCTAATAATAACTTTTCTCTCCCTACAATATTTTCGGCGCTGTCGTTGTTCTTTCTTCCCTCTGCTCCTGTGCTTTACTTTTATCCCAGTATTGTTTATCAACACTCTTGCAGTCTGATAAAGCGTGGCCACGCACCCCGAAATACACGGAGTCGCGGTCTGAAGACCCACCTTTGACCAGGACGTGAACGTCCAGGTCGGACCCAGTATGGACAAATCAGGCTCAGGCCCGTGGCTTTTTTTACCCAAGTGTGGCAGGGCTTAACTTATAAATCATCATAATACAAGACCGGTTAACAGGTCTTTGTCATACTGTCAATCGAAAATAGTCGTGAAGGAAACTTTACTTGAAAAAATATAGTTGACATTTTTGCAGAAAGAAAGCAAGGTGAGTTGCATTTGTGTTACATAATGCCTCTTGTTAGTTTAATGCTACTTAATGGATAAAGAAATAAAAACAATGTTGGTCTTGCCCTACCTTAGCTACCCAACGTAGTCAAAATTGACATAAACTAGGCAGGCAAAAAACGAAGTCCACACGCGCGCTTGAAGCTTTGTGAGGGGGCTGCAGGGACCCCGAGCAAAGCTAGCATCAACAGCCCAGTGGTCAGCATCATCGTCTTCAAAACAAGTGAATGCCGGTTCGAATTCCACGACACACTTAAATATATGGTACTTTAAAAAAATCACATCACCAGGATTAAGTCGGGTATTAAAGGGTTATTGCTATAAGCAAGCGAGGACCGTTGCATCAGCGGAGAGATCACTGCCGCTAGGCTTCCAGTACAGCTTTGGCACCTCCTTCCTTTCCTTCTTTCTCTCCCTCCCAACTGCGTGAATCAGGCCCAATGAATCACTTGCGCTCAATGGTAAGAAGCTTCATGATACATAAAGAACACGGGTGAAAGGGAACTGGGTGGGGGTGGGGACAGGGACCTGACATTAAGGAGATGGAGTGAGGGGGAAGTGACAGGGTGGGAGAGGCAGGGGACTTGATATCATTTACCAAACATATGTCGTCCTTAGACTGGTTACCAGCTAGTATATATATTATGTGTAGTGGCGCATGGGGTGGTGCGGGGGGGGGGGGGGAGGGCTATAAACTTTCTGACTAAGTTACCCCACTGCACAAGATACACTAATGTTCGATGGAATTTAGGCAACAGTCGACTTTTTATGTTAATATATTGGCTACTAATTAAAAGATGACGAATCTTCCAATTTTGTGAATCGCTGGTTTACGTAGCATTCGATTTCTTCTCTCTTAGTTTTGTGAAGCACTGGTTTATGTATAGTAAGGTATCTTCTCTCCTCATTTTGTGAATCACTAGTTTACATAGAATTAGATTTCTTCTCTATTAATTCTGTGTATTGCTGGTTTATGTAGAATTACATTTCTTCTCTCCTAATTTTGTGAATTGCTGGTTGACGTAGAATCAGATTTCTTCTCTCCTAATTTTGTGAATCGTTGGTTAACGTAGAATCAGATTTCTTCTCTCCTAATTTTGTGAATCTTTGGTTAACGTAGAATCAGATTTCTTCTCTCCTAATTTTGTGAATCGCTGGTTAACGTAGAATCAGATTTCTTCTCTCCTAATTTTGTGAATCATTGGTTAACGTAGAATCAGATTTCTTCTCTCCTAATTTTGTGAATCATTGGTTAACGTAGAATCAGATTTCTTCTCTCCTAATTTTGTGAATCGTTGGTTAACGTAGAATCAGATTTCTTCTCTCCTAATTTTGTGAATCGCTGGTTGATGTAGAATCAGATTTCTTCTCTCCTAATTTTGTGAATCGTTGGTTAACGTAGAATCAGATTTCTTCTCTCCTAATTTTGTGAATCGCTGGTTGACGTAGAATCAGATTTCTTCTCTCCTAATTTTGTGAATTGCTGGTTGACGTAGAATCTGATTTCTTCTCTCCTAATTTTGTGAATTGCTGGTTGACATAGAATCAGATTTCTTCTCTCCTAATTCTGTTAATCGCTGGTTTGTGCGTTACCAGATCTCATCTTTCTTTGCTATTCATTTTATTCCTGATTATATTTGACGAGTTTCTCCCATGATTCACAACTCACCAGTTTGTGTAGTAGTTTTATGCAGTAGTGTAGTAGCTTGTGCATCCGAACAGATATCTGAGAGATCTGATGGTGAACCCTACAACACTGTTTTAATGTGAAACGAATTTTGAAGGGATAAGAAGAAACAGAACACTATACCAATGTCACAGCGAACCAAATAATACCATGGGAACACAATAACCATTATATTTTGTTGTGTTTTCCATATTGCTGTCATTAATATATTCTCTTGTTTCATAGGATCAAGGTGAAGATGCCCGGGTGGGCCTATGGTCCGAAATGGACAACAGACATGGCCACGTCTTCTCTATAGTTGGCTGGTACGTTGGGCTTGACAGGAAGCAAATAGAAGTGTCAATCTTGGAGCAACAGCAGGTTAGTAGTATCTTTGGCTGCCAAAATATTTTTTTTCCAACTCGGTAGGCTACCATTTTAAGGTACTATAGAATAGTTCACTAGTGCATTTCAGGCATGCTGTACGCTAATAGACAGTATGCTTGACCAAGCGGATCATTCGAGTTCCGTACTAGTAGTCTTTGGGTACTGTTATTGTTTCCAGAAATTTATTCTTAAAAAATGTAACCAAGAATTGACTAGAAAGACTAACTGTGAGTTTAACTGAATCATGCTAGATTCTTTAGATGGGTCATAATGGGTCAACGCTAAAATGGATTTAATAGAAAAATTTTAATTGGTGTAAAACGCAGTTTCAGGTAATTACTTTGGGTCTTTAGAGGAGCTATAACTGATTAAACTGAAATTAAACTGATTGAATTAAAACACAGTTTAAGGTTAAATGAATTACCACGAGTCTAGAATTGGACTGTGTGGATAAGTGAAAATGGAGTTAATGGAATGACTTTATTTGAAACGCGTAAAACAACGGCTTCAGGTGAACCGAATTACTGAGCCTTTAGATGTTCTGTAATGGTTTAAACTTAAAATGTATTTAGTGGAGTTCGAAGTTTTAATAATTGGAGAGAAACGCATTTTCATGTTAAATGAATTACTTGGGGCCTTTAGATGAGCAGTCATGAAATAAACTGAGAATTTTTTTCTTCTTTCCGCAAAACGACCAGCTTGCTCGACTTACACTGAAAAAGAACCACACCTACCTTTCTTCTTCAGTAATTATACAGATTGATGCTTTAACTCGTCACTGATTGGTCGCCCCCAAACAAACCATAGTTCTTGACAGTATAATACCAAAACCAAAAACACACCACACACCAAAACACAACAACAAAAAACCAACCAAACCAAAAAACCCATAAAGAGACTAAGTTGAGAATGGTTCAGCCTATAGGCAAAAGGTAGTAGCAAATTGTTGAAAACCAATTTCTTGTTGACGTGGCACTTTATAGTATACATCTGCACGATAGTGGAGTTGAGCCAATACACAATTAAAAAAGGAGTGATATCATATCATAAACCAAAACTGGTAAAAGGGGCCGCCAAGTTCCGAATGGTTCGGCACTTCAAAGGAGTGATATCAACACACCAAAACATTCGCCAAGTTAATCGCACCGCTTAATAATTCGAAGGTTAAATAAAAACTAGAACGTTGCTACTTTCGGTAGCAATGTTCCAGTTTTCATTTAATGTCCAAAGTATTATTCGGTGCGATTAAGTTGGCGAATGTTTTGGTGTGTTGATATCACTCCTTTGAAGGGCTGAACCATTCGGAACTTGGCAGCCCCTTTTACCAGTTTTGGTTTTTGATATTATCTTACTTACAGAAAGTTACTTGCTTGCATCGAGTTAACCCCCTAATTAGGGAAATGACATTACCTTCGTTAATCGTCAAACATTTACGGAAAACTGAAGCTGATTCTCGTTAGGATTTAGAGTAGGTATTAGGGCAATGACGTGACTTTCGCTAATCTTCGAATTTTTACAAAAATACGAAGATGCTTCACGTCGGGACACGTTTCACACCGTGAATCAACGACATAAAAAGAAGGTTTAGGCCTACGAAATACCAGCGCCGAAGCAAACGAAAGTGCAGGTTTGGACGACGAAATGCGATGCGGGCTAGTATCACTACGCCAAATAGAGGAACACATCGCAAATTCTAAACATCGTAAAACCGTAAACATCGTAAACATCAAACCACAGTAAACATCGATGGGGCTAGCTAGCATACTCAAACAGAGTTCGTACAGATACTGGAAAATACTTCAAAAAATTTTCTACACTGGAATATACTTGAAATTTATTTTTTATACTGGAAAATACTTGAATTTTTAACTCAAGCTAAACTAACGGTTTTCTCCTGCAATTAAAACAAATTTGTCATAATTATTAACATTTGTTGTTCATACTAGATACTTAAGTTTGAATAGACGGGTGTATGTTTACTCAAGTTGGTGGGTTGATTGACAACGTAATTTCCAAGAATAGGAGCAGTGTCGTATTTCAAAAAGATTGCATTGAATATTGCGTCGTTACTGCATCTCCAATTATTGCTGTAGGTCCTTAAATACCGTTATCAAAATATTAAGTAGGCTGCTACTGTTAGCAGTGATAATTTCCAGAGGGAGATTCAATAAATGCCCGTCCAGCATTTATGAAAACTGAAAATGTGAACAGTCATCCAAGATTTCATTAGAATTTAAAACTAAGATCATAGTTGGTTTTTGTTTGTGTGTCTGCAGTGGGAATGTCGATAATCCTTATTCTATTGAAGTCAGTAGTGTGAATCGCGGAGGCTTGGGCGACTGTGCGATTCAACAATAATTCGCAGAGCTAACGGTGGTGCTGAATTTGTAAGGACCTTCAACAATAATTGGCTGGCGTCTCAGTATTTTCATACAAACGGGAAATCACAGCAATCTATATATATAATTACACAAAATCCGCAAGGTAGCCAGCAGCAGCAGCAAGCAGGACATACGAAGCAGTCATCTGCATCTGCAGCGCAGCCAGCAGGACATACGATGCCATCTACCGACGGAACGGCAAATTACAAGAGTAGCAGCCAAGGCCCGCTGAGATAGTAGCTGCTCCCAGAACGCAACGTCCAGCAGGGCGAACATACGATGTCATCTACCGACCGAACGGCAACTTAATGAGGGAGGGGTGCGGCCCCCCCCCCCCGCCCCCCCCCCCCGAAGGGGAGTGAGACGACGCGGAATGAGCGAGCGACGCGAGCAACTCCGCTAGTGCTCTATAAAACCGGCCATATGCAGGAGGCTACCTAGTACAACTGCTTCACATAAAAAAAATATTGAAGGATTGAATGAAAAAACAGTGATGTCACCATAGCCGGATACTACTGTTGAAAGCTCGCTTGTATTTGTCCTTCAGGTGGTTTTTATGTTAACACAAAGTGGCTATTTTCGGAGAAAGGTTTTGGTAAATGCCTGGCCAGCATTTACGAAAATCGAAACTGAGAATCGTCGGAAAAGCTTTCATTAGAAATAAGAATCATTAGAGATATGATAGAAATAAGAATCATTAGAGATAAGATAGAAATAAGAATCATTAGAGATAAGATAGCAATAAGAATCATTTAGAGATAAGATAGGGATAAGAATCATTTAGAGATAAGATAGAAATAAGAATCACTTAGAGATAAGATAGAGATAAGCATCATTAGAGGTAAGATAGAAATAAGAATCATTAGAGATAAGATAGAGATAAGAATCATTTTGAGATAAGATAGAAATAAGAATCACTTAGAGATAAGCTAGAGATAAGAATCATTAGAGATAAGAATCATAAGAGATAAGATAGAGATAAGAATCATTAGAGATAAGATAGCAATAAGAATCATAAGAGATAAGATAGAGATAAGAATCATTAGAGATAAGATAGCAATAAGAATCATTAGAGATAAGATAGCGATAAGAATCATTAGAGATAAGATACGGATAAGAATCATCAGAGATAAGATAGAAATACCTCAAATAGGCAGCGATAAAGTGGCGATTTCGTAGGTAGGTTTAGTAAATGCCTGGCCAACATTTACGAAAACCGAAACTGATAATCGTCGCCCAAGCTTTCATTAGAATTAAGGAAGAACTAGGGCAGCCCTTCGTATATGCCCGGTTTTATAGAGCGTTGTTGTGATACCCCATTTGTACGAAAATACTATGACGTTACTGCCTCTACCAATTATTGTTGAAGGACCTTAGCAACTGTTATCAAAGAGACAGACAGGCCATTACGTATACAGACAATTCTAATGAAAGAATTAAGATTATCGAGATCCTCACTACGGACGGCTATATAATAAGGATTGCCGAGATCCCCACTGTGGACACACAAACAAACAAATATTAAGATCTTAGTTATACAGATTAAAATATACTGGAAAACTGTACTAAAAATGTACTGGAAAATACTTGAAAAACAAAACTGCTGTGCTGTATAAACCCTGTCAAATTGTTAAACATGTTAAACATTGACTATTAGCAGGAGGAAATGAAACGCGTATGCTTTATTAATTTCCTCCTGCTATTAGTACTTTGTAAAAAAAATCTGAGGTCGAAGCTAATAAGAATCGTTTTGTGGCAGGAAAACCAAAATTCTCACAGCAAATACCATTCATGCTTTTTTGAAATCTGTAATTTGTGTGATTTAGTACTCAACTCTTCTCCTGCAAATTTCCCTTGACCATTGGTCTCCGGAAATTAAATCTAGAAAGGAGTTTCATGCTAAAACAAATAAATTAACGATTTCATAGAAGCAATCGTGTTATTATGACTGATAACGGACCGAAAACTGAAAGACGTTAATTGAAGTAAAAAATGGAGTTTTAGGTTAATGAATTACTAGAAGTCTTTAGATGGGAAAAATGAATTAAATTGAAAATGAAGTTGGCAGAACTTTATTTGAAGCATGTAAAACAATAGTTTCATGTGAACCGAATTGCTGGCACTCTTTAGATTTTATGGTTTAACTGGAAATGTATTTATGGGGACACTTTAATTGGAGGAACACGTAGTTTCAGATTATTTGAATTACTTGGGATCTTCACTCTTACTTGGGAGCAGTAATGGATGAAACTGAAAACGGACTGAAAACTGAAAACTAATTGAAGTAAACTCTGAGTTTCAGGGTGAGTTTCAGGGTAACTGAGTTACTGAGGGTCTTTAGATGTACTATAATGAATAGTTAAATCAGTTACTCTGATATTTTATTAGTTTGTTTATTAAGATACTAGTGGCTGCGACTTCTTGTTTTGATCTGTACAAGTTAACTAAAACATGATTTTTGACTAAAACGTATTAACCTTTTAATAAAAAGCGCATAGTTTTCTAGATTTCACTGTAAATCCTTTTCTTTCTATAGGTTAATCTGGTGACCAATTTCTTTAAAGCTGATGGATCTGAAACTCTCATGTTTTTCTACCAGGGGACTGGTCAGGGTGAAACTGCTGGTGGTAAGTTTATCATACAAAAACCCCATAAGGGTCCCATCAAGTTTTTGCCATAGAAAGTAGTGATATCAGAGCGAAAATGGCTGCTTACCAAGTTTGTGGTCCAAACCGTGATCACTCAAGCTTAACTGACAAGGACCGAGGTGTCAGTTAAGATTGAGTGATCAGGGTTGGGACGGAAAAATAAGTGGCAGCCATTTTGGCTAAGATATTCCTACTTTCTATGGTGAAAGTTTGACGGGTCCCTTTACTCTTATGGGGTTTTTGTATGATATCATCCCTTTTTGTTGTTTTATGATTATCCTTTAGTGTAAGAGTTGTTTGTGAAAGGGCTTTTTGTATGAATTTAGATTCTTTACTCGTGTCACTTGCTTTTTTTTTTTTCAAGATGGTTTGGGTATCACTGATGCTGCAGACCACGAGGATGAAGGTCTATGCTCCGAACGCAAAATATTCATAGTCAAAGGCACTGAACACAATTTGCGTGGATCATGCATTTATCTAGTTCGACCCCAACCTTCCCAGCCAGTCATGGAAGAAAACATGAAGGTTTGTCGGTTTCTGAAAATGTATTGTTTGTGATCTTGGAGTTAAACCACCAGAAACTGCTTGAGTGAACTTGCTAGTAATCAAAAGACAGTCATAGACATGTTCAAACACTTTTATCTGTCTGCCTAATTTCCAGCAGCTAGAATTTTGATCATTATATTAGTCATCACTTGAATCTTTACTTCCCTAAGCACGACACAACTCCTATATGAAATTCGATGGGTGAGAGTTTAGCTGAAATACTTGAATTACCCAGCAGCCGGTGAACGATACAAACATTTTTGTTTTGTTTTGGTGGGAGTGGGATTTAAACTACATGGATGCGCATTAATCTTTGCAAGGACTTAGGGACGGGTCAAAGTTGGATGGAAGTAAACCAGCTGTGGCGACTTTTGTTGAATTTGCTGTCGTACTGTCGCATGTCTGCTACTGTCGTACTTGAAGTTCTCACATTGCTGTTCTTTTAGTTTTCCGCTTGTATTTCACCAGGTAAATTGACCTTCTCGTTATCCACTCTCCTCCTTGGTACTATTAATCTGTTTAGGTTAATGCTCCTTAATAAATCAAATCAAATTAAATCTCACAGCATCAATGTGGGCGCTCACTCGCTCTTTCTTTAGTTGTACAAGAAAGAATCAGCAAGCAGGAAAGATTGAATATGTGCAGTGACGATATGGGTGGGTCTAGTTCTTCAGTAGGCCTGCAAAACCAACACGATTCTGCTAATATAGGCCTATATTTATTGGCCTATATCAGCAATAGCATGAAGCAAATGAAGCATGACCCATTAGTTTTTTTGGCTGGTAAAATAATTTATTTTTATTGTTGCTGACCATTTTGAAACATGCCAAACATTGGAGAATGCGCCATCCTTCTACGCTTCCGTGTAAAATAGTTCCTGAAGCCTTGAAGAAGTATTAACCAGCAGAATTTTCCTTTAAAAGAAAAGTAAAATTGTGTCCTTTACTCGCTTTCAATTTTACTGCACAATGCAGTTCTTAAAGAATGCAAGAATGCAAAGAATGTATTCTTGCAATGCAATTCATACAATGCAAATTCTACAGAATGCAATTTGTGCAATGCAATTTCTTAAATATATTTTAAATAAATTTAAATATTTAAAAAACATATATACTGATTCACCGCCTACCCACTAAACCTTCCCACTGGTGAGAGTGCTCAGTCCAGTTGTCTGAAGTGAGTCGATTGGAATTTGCTCACCAGCTGACAAAATCCGTGCTAACCCAGCCGATCCCAGCTCTTTCAGCAACAACGGAGTCAATTTTGGTTATACTGGACAAGATTTCGGCCCCGCAAGATGATCGAAGGTCTCATCAATTCGATCCCACATCTACCCCTCCCTCCCCGTACTAAGCTTTCTGCTGATTCAGTAATGTATGTGGTAAGGTTCTACATTGGGCCATACTTCAACTATGCAAGCAATAAGTTTCTTCTACTGCCTTAAACGGATCCACTTTCCATTTCTCACTATTTTGTAGACCAATCTGCGAAAACATTGGATTGTCACACAAAAAATCCAGTATTCAGTATAAATGAAACAAGCAACTTATGTTAGCAGACATTATTTTTAAAAATGACTGTCTTCCGTTAGATTTAACTTTTACTTTCTAGGGAATCTGAGTTTTGTTCATAGATAACCGATTATTTTGGAGTCACGTATTGATTTGATCAAAGTCTTGTTGTGTACTAGGCTCTAATGGTTTTTTTATGTTAATTTCCTGTTAACAAATTATTTCCCATTGTTTGTTGTAGCATATAACAAGTGGAAAATTAGAAGTTGCTCCAGGAGAAAATGTCCTACAAGCCATCGCTCAATTGTTATCCCTAGTGCACGTCCCATCCCTTAATGCATTAAAGACGGGTTGGGGGAAAGTAGACAGTGGCCCAAATCTCAAGAAACTCAAAGATGACTGCCTTTCGGGCTTACTTTCTTTTTCTCATAGTCTAGAAGGTAAGTTGAAAAACATACAACAGGTGGGCTCACACACAACAGCTTCAGTGTTCCTTTCCTTTACCACATAATTTTTATAAATTGCTGTTTAGCTGCCGAAATTGGCCTAAAAGAAGTGTCATATCTGGTACCATGTGACGAATACGACCTCTCTACATTGAGCAATCCAACTGAAGCTTTTCACGCAGCAATGAGTCCAGATGTACAATGGATATTTGAGCGATGCCTCAAAAGATGGATGAAACAAGTAACGAAGGTAACAAATCTAAAGAAACCGTTTAAGTGTGAAATGGATTTTTAGGAAAATTGTTTAATGAAGTGCCTGAGCTTGTATACCGTATTAAGCTGTTTAACTTTCGTTAGATATTGGATGAAAGTGACCAAATTAGATTAGAGCCAGACACTGTCGGGCCGAAAATGGAAATGATCTATTGGAAACAACGACAGGCCAGGTTCAGCTGCGTCGTGGACCAACTTCGATCCCAACCCGTTAAACTTGTGGTTGGGGCTCTGGTCTCCATAAAGTCTCGACGAATGAGGGTAAACTGCTAAGTGAATATTTTCAAGTGTTCAGCACTTCAACACTGTTTAGACTGTCATGTAATGTTTTTTTGTTTTCGCATTTCTGTCAGGCGTGGAGAGAAGTTGATATGCGAATCACAGATGCATATAACGAAGCTAAAGACAATGTGCAGTACTTGTCAACTCTCGAGCGTCAGTGGCTTCCACTGTATTTCAATAATCCGGTGAGAAAATTAACAGCACTACAGGACTGCAGAAGGAATGTAGCTTTTAACATGCAATGTAATTTAATGCTGTAAAGTATTGGACAATGAAATTTAGACAGTACGGAAGGGGTAGCTACAAGTCTACATCGATTAATCATGCCTGGTTATGGGTTAATCCAGACCATGTCCAGACTAAATCATTAAAGCTCAGTCTGCAAATCGTCGTGTCCTTAAACGTCTTTACCCGCGTGCAAGAAATGGACTCGTTGTCCAAGAGTGTCTAACAGCTAAAACGGACTTAATGTCGTAATTATTCGTCATAACAGTGTATCATTCACCCAACCTGTGACATGAAATATGCATATTAGTCTTTCCTGAAAGCAATATCTTAAACAATCGAACTTTCGCAGCCATTCACGCCCTAAAGGAAGTAATCCATAAATGAGCGTAGCAGAGATGCCAACGTTTCTCTGTCTAAATTTCATTGTCCAATACTGTACATGCGCTATAGTTTATTTCTGTGAACTTTTTTCTACTGTAATATTATGATTATGTATTCGTGTTTACAGGCGGACGATGGCTGTTATAAAGCCAAAAAGTTTTTACAGAAATAAACTATATTACAGCGTAAAAACTTTCTTTGATAGAAACTGAATGTACAATTGTAAATTTTATTGCCTATGCATTTAAAGATGCGTATAACTTGTTTGTAACTAGTTTTATAATTGATAGATAACTATTCTGGACAACTTGACTACATTGATCAAGTCACTGCAGACGATTCATACCATTTCTAAATACTACCGTTATCCTGATCGGATGGCAGCAGTTTTTGTTAAGGTAAGCAATAACCCAACGAAAGCATCGCAATCATATAAACATTGTGATACCAGACACAATAATCGGGAAGATTATAATTATTTTATTTTATTTCTTTTTATTTTATACATATTGATCTATTTTGGTATATATTGTTCTTCTTAAGGCTGTTGGGGGGGGGGGGGGGGGGGGTTTCCAAAATGTGACGTCACAATCCTGCATCACATTTTGGTGTTCACATTACCTTAACTTTTTGGCATATTATTTAGAAAAAAATAGTTCCGATGAAATTCCATTGCCACACGCAGAAAAACTCCAAGATTTAAACCCGAGGACTCTAAGATATTTGAAAAAAATACAATAAATTTATGCATAAGCAAATGTAAAATACTTGAAATATTGCATTGGGGGAGGAGGAAGTTGCAGAAGTGTAACATAATTGTTAGAGGGGTGTTTTACATTGTTAGAGAGGTGCTCTAAATTTTGTGATTCATCAGCTTTGTGTGTTACGATCTGCTCCTGTCTTGGCTCGTGAAAGTGCGCCAGCGTTGTGGTAGGGTTGGGGATCTGGGCTATACGGATCTCAGCTAAGTTGATATCGTAGTATCTCAGCTAAGTTGGTAGAGTAGTATTTGAATGCTAACAGTATATTACCTTAGCGGAGCATAATCAAGTATAGTGTTGATGTATTGTTGTATTTAGCAGCAATTATTAGGAATATTAATTACCACTGTTATGGGTTTATTTTGGCTAAACCCACTTAAATTGTCAAGATGGATGTATACACTTTGTAAATGGAAGCACTATTAAAATATAAAGACTAAAGACACCAAATGATTATTAATCCGTTTATTCAGCTAAGGCATAGTCCGCAATCTCAATCCAGAACTGGTCAATTATGTTAATTATTTAAAATAGACCCTTTTAGCAAGATTGCCTATGCGTTAATAACAATAAGACTGAAGTCAACACACTTTCATATTGCTAAAACATCAATTATTATTCCTAATAATTGCTGCTAAATACAACAATACATCAACACTATACTTGATTATGCTTCGTTAAGGTAATATACTGTTAGCATTCAAATACTACTCTACAATACTACGATATCAACTTAGCTGAGATCCGTATAGCCCAGATCCCCGACACTACCACAACGCTGGCGCACTTTCACGAGCCAAGACAGGAGGAGCAGATCATAACACACAAAGCTGATGAGTTTCAAAAGAGGCCAAAAAGCGTGACGTAATATATGGACGGCTCCTAACTTAAAGTAGTTTTAATTTATACTTCAAGTAAACCACAACTGTCTGTTGTCTATTTTAGGTAATGAAGTAATAGAAAGCCAACTGGTGCTGTAGTTGGAGATTTGTGGGTTACATTCAAAGTGTATTTTTAAATAATTGATTTTAGCTCCTTTGACTAAAAATTTGTTGCTTGATAACTGGTCGTATTCGGACCCCAAACTCACATTTTAGTGTTCTCCATGTGCACCTTATTGTTTTTTTATATTTGTTTATTTCATCACTTATCTGGTTCATATTTCCTCGTTGTATGATTTTAGGTAACTAATCAGTTAATCGTGATGAGCAAATGTTTCATTGATAACGACGGAGTTGAGACAATATGGAGTCAGCCAGAGGATCTACTCGTGGAAAAATTGAATGTATGCATCAATTTGAAGAAACAGTACCGCCTAGCGTACGACGGTGTACAAGAAAAGTTACGGGATGCTCCAAATGAACGGCCAATGGAAATTAGCGAAGTTCTGGTGTTTGGAAGATTTGATATTTTCTGCCGTCGTCTAGAGCAGGTCAAAGACTTGGTACAGACAATCAAACAGTACAACCATCTGCTATCTACAAATTTTGAAGGTAATTTTTGCTTCCTTAGATATTTTCAGCTATTTTATACATGACACAGACATAGTTCAAGCTTTACTGTACTTATACTACATACAAATCATATGTGCATGTAAATCATGGTATTTGCGTAGTAAAATAGTGTGTGTGTATACCTGAACCGCATAAAAACGAATGAGAGAAACCAACTCTGATCCGACATTAGGATGGGCAGGTAGAAAGCTGGTGAGGGAAAAGGGTAATACTAATTCCATTACCACGCTAGCTCTCCGCCTTCCCTCCCTAATGTAGGCTCATAGATGGACTCCACCGTTTATTCTTATAGCAGCCCAGCTCTACTATGCTCCTGTTGTTATAAAAGAGTGTTTGTACAAGATAACGATGTTTTTATGGTCTCATATTATTGTTTTGTAACACATGTGCCAATGAATTTCTGTATCGAGACAGGTCAACCCTTCCGTGCTTAGTCTACAATGAAAACATAAGCAGGACGGAAAGCCAAATGTGCTCAATAAGTGATAAATAAATACAGTTGCGTACTTAAGTCCCTTGCCTTTCGGAATTAAATGCCAGACTGCTTGATCGGGAATTGAACCGTCGACCTTTGGGACCAAGGCTGAAGTCCTACCACTAAACCATACTGATTTGGCTGTGTGTGTGTTAAATGCTGCATACGGTTGTTCCTTCTAAAAACGAAAAGAAGGTTGCGTCAATATGTTTAGCCATGGGGCAAAATGGCCTGATGGTTAGCATGACCGTCTCATGTGCCAGAGGTCCCGGGTTCGAGTCCGGCCTCAGCCACCCCTGGCATTTTTGGGCAGAGAAGGGCCCTGTGATGGTTTGTGCTCATGTTAATTGTGGCATGTGAAAGATCCAAGGAATTTCCGATGGGATTTACCTAGCTAAATTGTGCCTCTCTTCTTCTGGCACTATGGCTGATGCTGGGTGCGCGTCAAAAAACAGTATGGCTTAACGGTAAGACTTTGGACTTTGGTCTCAGAGTTTGATAGTTCAATTTCCACTCAAGGAGTCTGACATTTAAGTCCAAACGGCTATTGAAATACGTTTGCATCTGTATTTACTGTACTTACAATGAAAGCCCAACACATTTGTACGCAAGATGTTACTGGTTGCACCGTCAAGTGATGTTAAGCTGTGATAGATTACTCTTTAAAAAAAATTCATTACCAGCTCCTGGTAAAAATACAAAAAAAAAATGAAAGCAATGCCTCGGTTCACTTACTCTTTTCATTCTAGTTCATGAAAGCTGAATATTGTAAATGGATCGTTCAGTGTCAAGATATATTAATACATAAAACGTTAAAAAAAATGAACAATGCCATCTGTTATCGAATTATGGCACTGTATCAAATTAGTGGGTACTACGCGGTCCACTA
The DNA here is from genome assembly GCA_023313725.1 of Lithobius niger. Taxonomy (NCBI): domain Eukaryota; kingdom Metazoa; phylum Arthropoda; class Chilopoda; order Lithobiomorpha; family Lithobiidae; genus Lithobius; species Lithobius niger. Next base: position 15,952 of record JAHWFP010201247.1, on the reverse strand, counting down.
TCAGATTACTACTGTGGCATGCGGTCTAACATCAAATAAATTCACCTACATGTTTGGGTTAGGTTAGGTCTTGTCATGGAGTAGACTGTGATGTGATAGTAGACTGCATACTATAGTGGTACCAAATAGTGTTTAAACCACACATTTTCAAATACAGGCTTAATATTACTGTATACATCGATGTTGCAAAATGAAACAACACTTTAAGCCAAGGACTTGATTTAAAAATTGTTAAAATTATTTCTTATTGGCCAGGTGACAGCATTGAAAAAATCATCGTAAAACTTGTGCTCATTTCTACTCAAGTTTAATTTTACGACATAGTTCAGGCATGCAGTTTCAAACCTGTTAACAATAACTGTGCTAATGAATTTGCAAATACATCTTCACGTGAAAATAGACATATTGCATATTTATAAGATTTTTCTAGAACGTGCAATAATTAAGTCATATATTTTTATTTTTTATGACTATGCCAACAGAGTTGATGGAAACAGAAACAAAAGGTAAGCAGTTATATTATTGGCCTAGGGAGGAAAGCAAATGAGATCGAAGACCTGACGGAATTTGGATTTAGTGTGTTTGCCAGTTCAGGATATGATATTTTGTTCTGACTTGGTTGAAATTTCATGACGAAGGAGCCTGATGCATGAAATACATGAGTTTGAAGACGAAATTGCTATCTCAAATACACTCGGAGATATTTGGGTTTCAGCCAATTTTTTATAGCCGATTTTTAGTAGTGATGGTAAGGGACCCTGATCTATAAGGTTAGTGGCGCCGAGCCTTACATGAAAGCACACAGCCATTTGTACCGCAGAAAAGTTCTTTTCGTGTGAAGAATGCAGAAAATAATAACAATTGATAAAAAAAAAGAACCACGATAGCTGATAATTTCATATGTTTTGATATCACGCGGTCACCTTTTTTTTATAATTTGTACAGCAAATCTCGGTTTGAGAATACAGAAATAAACTAAACCATTATAGCATATCTCGGTTGCGCAAGTAATTATCAGCTTCAAAACTCATTTCTATGCCTAGTAGTGAATTTGGACATGGAAAGATTGCAGCAGAAAAAAATTTGTAGAGAGAAGAAGAGCTAAGCATTAGACAAACACACAACAGAATTCTGTATCAACAAACATAAACGAAGCCAAGTTGCTCAGTGACACGAATGCTGTTTCTGTGTAATGTTAATGGTATATTTAGTGTAATTCACCAAACCAACAGCTTCGTGTTTTGAATGGAGTTATTTTGGTGGTTACAGAATTGAAAATAATGAGACTCAAATTTGCTGAGATGGTTCAAGAACTGAAAAAAAGGCCCTACAACTTCCTCGATCACAAAAGACGGGAATTCGATTTGGATTACGCAACGTTTAGGCTGCAAATGGAAGAAGTGCAGGTTAGTTTTCATGTTTTCACTACTTCGTGGGCAATGTTCGCAACTTGATGGCACCTCGAGTCCAAGTAAATCTTACTTCGAAACAGCACAGTTCTGGCATTCCAACTAAAAAGTGGTAAGTGCCTAAAAATAAATTTATTCTACTCACTATAATAAACAATGGAAAACCTACCTGGCCTTCCAGAAATGTCTAGCCGTACGATTAGAAGTTTATTAGGGGTAGTTAACTTTTAACTTGCCTCATCTCTTAACTTACATTAATTCGTCCCTTAACTCATAACCCTGATCTTGAACCTAATGTGTATTACAGATCGATTAGACCTGAGAGACAGAGAAGGGGGGGGGGGGGGGCGCTCCAAAGCAAAACCCAAAATAAACCATAATTTTTTAAATTTTAATATTATTTACTTTTATTAAACATGTTGCACCTTACAGCTTGCTATTTCATCATTTTCTGTCTCTATATAAAAGCTTCCCAAAAATTGCTGACCTATGTTCAGCATGCTGGACAAATATATTCTGCCACCGTATCTGTTGTTTCCTTGTGAACGTGTAGTACCATCTGATGGCTTAGCTTAGTCTATCTTGCCCCACAGTCGAACGCAACTAGGCTGCCTTTGTTTTCAACAATCAACATTTTTAACCATTGTGATCCCATATTACCCTTGCTATGTAAACATTTTTCAACAAGTAAGAATAAAAAAGCTGCCGCCACTGCCTAAAATTTGTGAAAGTCGCCACTTCCCTTTTGAATACAGACATGCCGATCTTTGCGAGTGCCGCCGCTGAAGAATGTTTTACTAGCGCACAACTCTAGTTTCAGAAACACATAAATATCGGCCAGCACTCAATGCCAGCACTGCCCGGAGTGGGCACGGTCCACTCAGTGCGAAGGGGGAAAATGTTGATCTGTCAGGCAGGGCAGCTTAACAACCCAGATAGTGCGTGAGCAACTTGCTACTTCACTTAGCACAGGGATGACAAAGGTCGGAACGGAACGAACGATATGAATGATCTGCATGCGTTTTAGCAGGTGTTTTTTTGTGTGTTTTTTCTTTAATTATGTGCCTAAAACTGGTACGGTTGTGGCCGTACCAGCCGTACCGCTTCCGTCGGCCCTGACTGCTGCTGCTACTGTTGCCTTACAAATAATTTATGTCCATTGCAACAAACTGAAGCTTGTCATCCACAAGAACCCCAAGGCTCTTCACTTGTAAAGGGTAGACAAGGGTTCAGTACCCCACAATTAAGGCATGCCCGTATTGCATGATCCCAGATTGCTCCTGGAGCATTGCTTTTCATGTAGTACACCAATTGCGCAGCTTGTAGACATCCATTTGAATTTGCTGTCTGCAGCTGAGAACATTTGCGACTGCTTTTATCTTAATGTTGTCTGCATAGGTTTTCATCGAAACCATTAAAGTAAAGCAAGAACAATGACGAACCTTGCGTATTTCTTGCCTAGTTCATAGCACTGTTTGGGTCTCTGTCCTTTATCCAACATTTAATATTAAAAACGTTGAACGACTTACTTTGAAAGACTTGAGCATGTCATGTGTTGCTATATCTTCTAACTTTTCAAATTGTGCATAACCACGTGATTTATTTGCATTTAATCTATCAGAGAACTGAACCAGGAATGCCAAACTGTTTTAGCCTGTGAATAAGGAAAACACGTGAAACTCAGTCGAATGTTTTAACACAGTTCATTAAGTTATCAACCGGGATTTCCTCATTTAGAGTTTCAAACACGCCCGATTAAAAAGCAAGTAAGTTGGACCAGTTGAGTTATCTGGTCTAAAGCCGATTTGGTTGTGGTTTAGTAAATCCTGGTACGTGACAACACTGACTCAGAGAGCTTGCCCAAGTGTGATACACTAACTACCAGTAGTTAAAAGGGGGTGCCTTTATAAGACTGGAAAGGCAAAAGTAGTTCATCATACTGGTCGAATGAAAACCCAGTCCAGAAAACTGCCAGACCAAACAAAAGAATCAGATCTGGCATGAGTTGTGCCTGGAACCGAAGAAATTCTGCAGGTATACCATCCATGCCTTTTGCAGACTGCTTCCTCGTCGTATCAAATGCCTTTAATAAGTTGCCTGTATTGAACACTAAGGGAGGAATATAAACAGATCATACCTTGGTAGGTGGCATAGCGTTTTACTTAGTATGTTGCCATTTCCTGCAGTGCTGAAATCCTGTCATGTTTGTTGTTTAAGAGGTTACCCACCACTGGTCAGCCTCTTCGACAGCTCTTAGCATATTGGAAGAACATGTTTAGCATTGCCCTCGTGTCCCATTTCCAAACACTTTTCGTAAATCTGATTGTCCCACGTAATTCTACCTTTGAGATTGTTGTTCATTGCGTTTTGCGTGGCCAGAATTTGTGCGTCACCAGTTTTAAAATATTTGGACCACAAGTGGTTCAAATTCGTTTTAGTCGACCTTACCTTTACGTGCATTTATATGTGTTGCTTGATACGACGTGAAACTGCTATCGTCTAGACTTACCAACATTACACCACATGGCATAATATGCTGTAGCTCAGAAATAAGCAATTAAACAAATTTGTTTCCTGCTTGATTGCTTGATGCTTCGGTGAATTCGGCAGAAACATACAGGTTATTCGATAGCAGTATATCTAAGCTTTTCGGAGTAACATTTGCCACCGGCGTCGCAACCATGAAGTATGTATGCTTCTTACTGTCAGGTTTAATTCATGATGTAGCATTTCCTTACATTTAAAGCAAGCGCTCTACTCAAGAACCCATAGGGTAGCAATTCTGTTCAACACATGATGAAATAAATATCCCCAAAACAGAGTGAGGTCCAGAAACAGCTAAGATCATTCGTTGCAAGAGTTAAAAACTGGACGGTTTATCGCTGAACATCTTTAGCCGAGTAACAAAATGCCTAAAAAAATGTTGTAATTTCGTTTCGTTTTATTATTTAGCTGTACTGTTAAATTCATTGTTTGGTATTGCAGGAATCTGCTGTGACATTACTTGAACGCCATTTCAAAGAAGCTTGGTCAACCCCCCAGGCACTGGTGATAATGAGGCGTCTAGAAAAACTGCAGGTACCTGGATTTTCATTGTCTGAAAAATATAAGATAATCCTGACGTATCATTACGAGGTGCTGCTCAGAGTGACAGAAGCGTATGAAGATGGAAAGAACATGCCACATTCAGGGAGAAACATGTCTCCTTTAGCAGGTTTGGTATAGCTTTAATTAGTTACTTTTGGATTCATTGTTGTTATGACATAGTCTGTCTTTTCTGTGTCTTTTATTCTATTTAAAGACGCATTGTCACCAACAGAAAATCGTACGAATCTACCGTGACGCCATCTAGCGGCAAAGATATTGTTAACTTTTACAACTTGCTCCCAGGTGCACAAGGACATGCCAAATTTTTACTCATTAATTAAGGGGGGCATGGGGCTTGTTTGTTTCGTTGAAAGAAATGGCATTATGCATTCCTCAGCTTGATGCAAGCTAGTGCTAATAGTACTAGATAGCAGTGGATGTTGCCAGATTCTACAGACTTTCATTGGGTGACAGTGCCACTTTAATTCTCTTGTTGATAATTTATGGAACTGGATTTATATGTCTATATGCTTATTTAGGTAAACAAAAACTTGAAAACATAAGAATTCGTATTCAAGTTTCTATACATAATAGGTAGTGTAACACTTCTAGGGTTTGCAGCTCTTTTCATATTGATGTAAGCAAAAAACAGTCTGTCGATGCGTTCCTTGGAGATTTAGCCACTACCTTATTGACCACGACTATTGCATATGCTGGTGGCCCTGCTTTAATCCTAGCCATGTCCATTCGGGAAGAGAAAGTCCTGTAAAATGCATTTGTCTTTGTGCTTATGTTAGTTGATTGTAGTGTGTAAATGACTCCGGGTATTTCAGGTGCTCTCTTCAATTGGGGCATATAAAAGATCCAAGGTATTTCCTAGCAAAATTGTCCCTCTCTTTTCCACTACAACCTTAACTGTTACTATGAAATGAACGTTAATTCAACCATTTCCCTTTTTTTTGCTGTATTCAACCACTGCTGTATTGACCAGGCTTGATCCTTTATGTTATAAAATAATAGGAAAGTTAGGTAAACGTGTAATACTAATGATGTGAGGTGTTACTTTGTATTTATCCTTAGCTCGTCTGTGTCTACCTTTAATTTTGATAGATTGGTGTTTATTTTAGTAATAGAAGCTTCTCTGGACAGTGGAATTAACATTTTATTTATTTATTGCAAGTGTTAAAAACTGATCTCTTCGCATCTAAATAGGTAAGATCTATTGGGTCCGTCAGTTGCACCAACACATTGAAGACAACATGGAAGAGTTGAAGTTGATGCCACAACTACTGTCTCACCCTGAAGCAAGAAAAGTCATCAGCCTTTTTAACAAATTAGGCAAGGCTTTTGTGCAGTATGAATTTGATTACCATGAGGCGTGGTTTGAACAGGTAAAACTCAAATAGTTTTAGCAAGAATTTGTAGGGTTGGGGAGAAGAATTTGTAACTCTAAAAAGTCCTTATTGAAACGTGTTACATTCATTCCTACTAGTTTCATCCGAGTTTACAGGGAGTGTGACGCGTTCCGACTGGTAATTTTTGCTCATTTTTCAGCCCAAATCTAAAGTAAACTAAATTACAACTAAGCTAAAACTAAATAATATTTAAATACAAGCTAGTTTCGTTTAGTTTAGTTTAATTTTAGGCTGAAAACTGAGTAGAAATTCCCACATAAAACTCATGGCGCCCTCTATAAACTCAGCGGAACTAATAGGAATGAATCGAAGACGTTTCAGAAGGGGTCTCTATCACAAATTTTCCTTGGTTTTAGTTATAGTTTGGAAGGCTCGGAAACACACCAACTTGACACTGATACTAAAGTTAGAATCAGGTTATGAAGTACAATATAAACATATTTAATTAATGTTTACATGATGATCAGTAAACTATAGCTATAACTGTTGATGCCAGCAGCCAGTCAGAATTTAAGTTATTTGATGTAACAGTCATCCTTGCATTTCCATGAATTTGATTGCAAACCAGCAGAAGCAAAACCATCATAATGCATGATATTAATCGAAACTTGTGAAATATTTCAATTTTTTTCCATAATTATTTTTCAGATGGACCGTGTGCGGATATTCCTGCGCCATCCTATCATCTGCCGTGATAAAATAACGGGGGAGTTAGCAGCCAATTTTTCTCCAATGCTGTGGGTAGCGTTGCGCGACTGCGACTTAATGGCTAAAGCCAACTTGGCACTTCCTGCATTTGCCCAACTTTTGATGAACATGAGCGGGCAGCTAAAAGCAAATTTGAATAAAGTCAAGGTAAGCATGAAAGCTATGTTTTTTAAATTCAACAAGAACAGTGAAAATAAAGACGCCAACGTGCTTTGTTGACCATGAAAGCTTAGGCCAGAACTGTCTCCGCCTGGTGCAGAAGTTGCAACAGGGCTGCCACTATTTGTTACCGTACTGTTTAAAACAGTTAAAAACTGTCCATCTGTTGTGCTTGTATGTTGATTCTTGTCAAGTGACTGATTAACATTGGTCACCACATGGTCGTTAATAATCGCGATGCCCAAGGCTGGCGTAGCATGCATGTTGTTATTGTTGGCTGCCTCATCGGCAGTCGTGTTAGACAGACCCATGGCCTGTGTTTCTTCCTGGCTTTGGCAACCGAGCCGTGATCGGAAGCATCATTCATGACCCTTGGCGGGACGGAAAAATTGTCAATCATTAAATCAAATATTTTTTCCAATTTACCCTCTAAAGAGTTCATTCGATTTTCTACCACAGATACTCACTTATCCACAATGGCTTTATCCCTATTATACGGATCACCGTACTCCAATGTCTCATCGTTATCCCCGAAGTTGCCCAAATTTTCATCATCGTAATTTTCGCAAAAATTACAGTCCTCCCCGATTAGCTCATAATTAGTTTAAAAAGGTGAACTGTTTGCGTAAGTCACAGCGTCTGAGGATTAGGCACAAGGGAAGCGGTTTTTGCAATCTTTGAACCCCTAGCGGCCGCTAGGGTAACTTTTAAAGGTCTGGGTTGTAAGCACGAAACGAGAGGTTAAGCATCGTAAGTACATCGAGTTTTGGTGAAATATAAATTTGACTTAACGGTGAGCTAATCATTAGTCTTCAACATGTGAGTGTATAATTTACTTCATTAATCATAGGCACTACTGAAGAACAACGCAAGAGTTAAAGCCAAGATTAGAAAGGAACTACTACCATTGATGACCTCACATTTAGAAAAAGTTGACAAGGCCCTGGAACCTGGATTGACTATTCTCGTGTGGTCAAACCTCGATGTCAAACCTTTCGAGAAGAATGTGTATGCAGTTCTAGAAGAATTGGAAGAACTATGTGATAGGTGAAAGATACAAAAAATTGTTTAATTGTAGTTTCATTTTCCTAAGATTGTTGGCTTAACCCACTCAGCATTGAAATAAGAACATTATGCAGTATTCAACTTTTACATTGAAATACTTAATTGTGGTACATCTGGAATTGTGTGTTTTATCCTTACATGAGTAAGATTTCTCCTAGGACTTTCTCCTAGGATTTCTCCTGGTGACTTTAATTATTAACTGATTTCACTTCTGATATGACAGGCTTACTGCAATTGTGGTGAGTTACAGTGGCGTAAATAAGGTTTTGTACTGAGGGGGCAACATTAGCAATTTAGCTGAATGGTGTAGAGGGAGAACTTAAGAAGCAAAGGGGCCAGCTGGAGAGCTGTGCGCTCAAGCTGATGCATTTTTGCTACTTTCTGGTGTTTTCTGGCCTTGTAAAGTGACGTTGGAATAGTTTTATAAAGCCAGTTTTGCTGACTGCAACACACGTAAAAAAATTAGTACCTGTAATGTAACCAGTTCTAAACACAAAAATAAAAAAGTTGAGTTGAATTGAGCTACCAATTAATGAACGACTTCTTATTTCCCTATTTGTTACCTTGTTACTTTAGTGATTTAAGGGAGAAACAATAGAAATATAAATTAGCTAAGATAAAAATGGCCGAGTCGTAAATAATTGTACCCAAACGCTGTTGTTCAAGTTTTATCTTAAATTTGAATTATATTCTGTGGACAATGGCTTCCTAGTTGTTTCTGTTTTTGAGTGTCCAACAAAGTCAAAAATGTAAATGCAAAATGTGACATGACAATTTGTCAAATAAGCCTTCAATCGAGCCCCCCCCCCCCCCCTCTGCCTTCTGTCCCTCTGCCCCCTCCCCCCCTCTAGTTACACCACTGGTATGTTAATTTTGTTTTTGAATGGTGCAGATGTATTTATCTGTTTCACACATTCAAAACGTAATTCGTTAAAAGTGGTTTATCTTCTATAAACTGAACGTACGAGTTTTCTTAGCAGAGTTGTTCTTCTACCTCACTACGTCACGAGGTAGCTATGTGGGAGTTAAAAACAATGAAAAGCTTATGAGTGCCTTTTTTAATAAGTAGGTTACGACTTGTTAAACGTATTGCCATGCAGATTTTAAAATGTGCATATATATTGTTTCCAGGACTAATGATATCTGCTCAAACCGCATTGATCTTTGGCTGCAAGGCATGGATTCAATACATGTGCTTGATTTGCCACGAGAAGCATCCTGGACACTAGATGAATTCCTGGAACAAATTTCCGTAAGTGTAACACTAAATTACAATTACATATCACTGTGTGCGTAAATAAATTTTTAAAAATGTGCAGTTTATTGCTCCATGCGGCAATGCCTCTTCAATTAGGTACACGAGTCGGTAGAGTAATCCATGGTGGTAACAACAAGATTTATGGTTTATCTGGCTTAAATAAGCCATAATTCATAAAATATGTAAATCTTCAATTCTGGAGCAGTAGTTATCCTGTCAAAAGTTTTACACGCACTTGGTGCTACCGTATTATCAACTTGGTGCTTGTTCCAGTCATCATTAATGATAGCAGATGGTGTGTATCTATGCAGAATAGGTCATACCAACCATTAAGCAGCGTGTTCCGTATGGATTGGATGGTTATAGCCTACCAGTGATAATTCCAACCATAAATATAGACTGAGTAAAGTATATATTTGATTTGAAAAGAGGCCACCTAACAACATTATGCTAAAACTGAGTAAACTAATATTGTAGCTACATCCAGGTTGTACTTAGCAATGTTTTACATGTTGTTTATGTATGATGTATTTTAATGACTCCTCATTTAATACGGAATTGATGAAAAGCTTCACTGTATGAAATTGAATTCTCTTCCAAGCTGTTTGAGGAATATGTTAATCTCTCAGTTTTGAAATGACTTGATGAGATTGTTTGAAATTCAGTATTTGAGAAGCAGTGATGAGATCAGATTTTACCGCAACAATGGTATTAGTCGGGCATTAAATGTTGCTGTATTTTTCTGTTGCAGTTATAGAAAGTTAATATTTGTTGTAAATGGTGAACACACACATTTTAGATAAGTTTGGGTTGATGTTTACCTTCTCGTTTACAGCTAATGAGTGATAAAGCTGCCCTCATGTTTGAAGCTCGGAACAAAGGAACAGAATCAGCCGTTCATGATTTACTCTACGTCCTTCTTGGAGATGAATTTTTCCAGGAAAATAAAGGTCACTTATTGAGTAGAAGTGGCAGTATAGGAGTAAGCTTTGATGCAGGTTCAGCAACTCCCAATTCTGCCAACAACGGCCTACGTTTAAGTCATCATTCATCTGTCGACACTCGTTCAGCTCTGGAGCCGGATGCAACCCCTTTCCAAATCCTTTGCCAAGCTGCTGCAGACCTTCACGTTTTCTACAATCAACGTTTCTTGGAAGGAATGTTGAAGCAAACAAAAATTGCCTTCGAAAATTTGCAATCACGTCTGGCTATGCAACGTAAAACAGGTAACAATTTATTCTACTTGTGGGATGTGTTTCAGGAAAAAGTTCTTTTAACACAGTGTGTCACGGCATTGAATATTTTCTTTCCTTCCAATTTTATGTCTGTGATCGTCAAAATTCATAAAATCAAGATGCATTCCTTATTTTGCATGCAGTTCTTTTAAAGTATCATTACTATACCGCTCAATCAATTTGTAGGGTTGGGGAGGAGAATTTGTAACTCTAAAATGTCCCTATTGAAACGTGTTACATTCATTCCTATTAGTTCCATCCCAGTTTTCAAAGGGTGCCACATGTTCAATCTGGTAATTTTTATTCATTTTTCAGCCCAAATCTAAAGTAAACTATATTACAACTAAGCTATATTAAATAATAATTGAATACAAGTTAGTTTCGTTTAGTTTAGTTTAATTTTAGGCTGAAAATTGAGAAGAAATTCCTACATAAAACTCGTGGCGCCCTCTTTAACCTCTACAGACTAATAAGAATGAATCAAAGACGTTTCAGATGGGGTCTGAGTGACATGGGGTTTCGTAAACAAATAATAACAATAAGCAGCACAAAATGCAAGGTTAATCATTTAGGTGGAAATGGAACACCCTGGGTACATTCAGTTCAAGTTTATAGGTGCCTAAATTTTCGTTTCTTTTGTCTGGAACATCTTCAGAAAGCAAGTGTGAAGTTTTAGAAACACACTAATCGCTATGGTAAAACCACAACCAAGCACTGAGTGGTGGAGATGGAATATCTGAATTTTTGGGCTCCGCTGTCCTGCGACGAAAATAGTTTGTTAAAATTCTTATATTTAACAATGAAATAACTCCCACAAACTATTAATATTTGCTGTTAATAAGCTTACATAACATGACATAGGCTTGACACTGGTGGGCATTATTAAACTGTTACAATTTCGAAAATACGTACCTCGATACTGCTGGCAGCCATTCCACCGCGGCAATGCCAATTCCTACCAAAAAGAACCATCGTGTGCATTCTTACATAACTTTTAGCACAAAGGGCAATGGCTTCATTTTTTAATAGTCAGGAGAAGGGAGATGACGGAGACAATGAAAGAATTGTCATTCAAATAATTACCTCCCCTAATTATAACAGTATATATCAGTTTTAAATTACGTATTACAGCAGATTGTTACTATGGTAATTGTGTAGCTTGAGAGAAAGGAGCAATTCACTTAACAGCTCCATTACGAAAAATAACTGTTTTAAAGTTTAACTAAAAAAATTGTCAAGTTTGTTTTAAAGTCAGCGTCGACTACACTCTGTGCAACGGGATTCTAAGGATTCATCACATGATGGGTAAAGAAATGCATTACACACATAACTCTGGCTTGCAGTTTGAATTGTATCAGTGATTTGGGTTCAGAATTGTATTGGGTTTTGAATTTTATCCAGGATTTTATTTTAGTTTATCACAACCTTTCTGACCTTTGGGTTAACTCTCCTACAGAGGAATGCAGACAAAAAAGTGAGCTATTGCTGGTGAAATAATGATTCTACAATTCGAAGCAGGAAAAATGAATTCTTAACTCGGAATTATACTATTGTAAATATCATATATTTTGAGTCTTAGAGCTCTGATAAACAATAGAGAGATAAAAGGAAAGCAGGAGGAGGGGACGGGAGAGGAAGGGGAGAAAGGAACAACGACAACACAAAAATATTGCAGCGAATGAAAAATTAATTGAAAACCGAACTGTGGCCTGTCAGGGTCCAGTGTGGAAGGGATATGGAAAGAGCGTGTTGGGTTTTCTCTTTGTGAAACCATGGTTTTGCCTGTGGGTATAAGTAGGGCCCAGAAACCAAACACAGTTTTCGGGGGTCCAGTACAGAAAGGGTAAATGGCAATAGGCCAGTGCCACTATTGTGCTACAATCCTACATGTTTGTTACCCCATGTTGTTACCCCAGTTTGTCTGTCTTTGGAATCGTTTCTTTACTTGGGTTTACATATTATATCCCTACTACATAACCTTTTGCCAGGGCTGGTGGGAAGATTTCTCGGGCCTGGTAAAACTGGATGTGGGGGTGGCCTTTTTTTGGGTAAGAGGTGTGAGGGAGTGCCAGCAGGGTCGGGGGCTCAAGCTAATATGTTTTCCATGGTTCTAGATGTATTTGATGGGCTGTGCAGAGGTTTACAAAATGTAAAACTAGCTTTTAAAGAATATAAATTTCTGCACAAATAATACTGTAATGATATTGAAAAGCGCCATTGATAAGCGATATTGATAAGTTGAAGTCGAAATGCCACAGGCCCCTAAATTCCCCGGTCATGGTACAAATTGTCCCATATCCTTGCTAGTTGCTCGCCCTGCCTGTTATCACTTTTTTACCAATGGGACATCCTAACTTAATGAAACTTATTGTTAGGCTACAAATGCAACTGTTGATAACAATTTAGTCATTTGTTTAGTTTTTCTGATTTCAGGTTATTCCCCGGTCATGGTACAAATTGTCCCCATATCCCTCCTTGTTGCTCGCCCTGCCTGTTATCACTTTTTTTACCAATGGGACATCCTAACTTAATAAAACTTATTGTTAGGATACAAATGCAACAGTTGATAACAATTTAGTCATTTGTTTAGTTTTTCTGATTTCAGGTGATTAACAGCCTTTCTGGTATACGTACTAGTGTGTAGATTGATTGTGCTGTTCATTCTTAATAGAGTGTGTTTTAATCCTGATTATTGCCTTTACTGGTTATCCTTGAAGTGCTAAGAAGATACATTAGAAATATAGGCAAAAAGGTGAAGAAAGGGCACAGTAAAGCTTCAGAGTTGGACACTGTTCTATGCAAACTCTTACATCAAGGCAAGACATCATTAGCAGAATGTAAAAGATTGAAATAATAATAATTTTAAAAATCTAGGAAAATTAGAATACTTAGCTTGCACAGCTTAAATAAAGTTTTGCACTAAAATGTTTTAATTGCAAGGCTGGGTAAGCTGCAATTTTCGTGATGCACTGTTGGATAAATTTTCAGTTTCTTAGGGATAATGGTGAATACGCATAAAACAAAATGTAAGCATAAAACTTCAAGCATAAAACAAAACGAAATAAAGTCTGGAGTGATTGGAGTTTTAATTTCAAAGGCCTTTCGTGCCTCAGCCTGCGTGCAACCTCAGCCATGCAACACAAACACAACCGAAGCAATGCTCACTGCAATACTCTGACCACAATACGAACTTACCGCACAGCTCAGCCACCGATTATACCAAAACCGACATCTTCCATCGAAAGTGACGTTATGCATCATAGTTTTGAAACAGAGTTGGTTGATGCATAGATGACCCAAATGTTGGCCAGTGTCACGAAAGAAGTGTTTCAAGAACCTATGCTCACCATCACAATTGCGTTGTTAAGGGTGTTGCTAAGCAATTTAAGTTAAATACCGCCATTACTCACCAATTCGGAACTAACATTTGTATTACAAAACTGGTCGCTCATTTTGGGTCATTTTCACCCAAGGTAGTGCGAGTAGGCTACTTCTGTTTTCCCAGATATCCCATGGAATGACGGTTGTTGATCATAGCTTGTACCTTCCCATGCCTCACTACTACAGCCGTGGTGTTCATGGGGAAAAAATCTGTGTTCTCCAAACGAAAAGAAGCTACCTGCGCTTCTCATTTTTCCCCACGCTTCATCTTCCAGTGGAATGCTTGCTTTCGCCTCAGACTGTGAATACTTTGTTCTGTGAATCCTTTAGAAAGAGGTGTGTCCATTCTAGATATGCTCTTTTGTGCATTGACCGTGGCTGACTGAATATTTAGTGTTGTGTTTTTTTTTTCATTGTGCTGTTTAACCTGTTCGTAAAAGCTGGCCTACTGCTCTGGCGTGGCAGCAAATAAATAAATAAATACGTTTATTTCTTATAGTAGAGTGATTTGTTTCCTTCTTTTAGCTTTGAGAACTCAGTGTGATGACAATGCCCACCATTGGTAACTATGTTTACATCAGTAATTCTAGCAAACAAACTGCAAGTCCGCCATCTTTAGTGGAAAAACCGCCTGAAAGAATCAGTCAGTACGATGCTTTGCTGATGACGTCTGCTTAGGACTCGCAAAATTCACGTATATTTAGGAACTGTTTTTTTTTGGTCAGCTGTGATGACCATGCTGAGCTTTCCAATGAGTTTAGAAAAGTGCTCTCTGTCTATTGCGTGAATGAAAAAGCCCTCAGTATCAGGTGCTTAAGGCATTCAAAATTAAAAATCTAATCAATACAGGTTTTATTTCGTTTTGTTCATCGACATGAGTGATGTGACAGCATAATTATATTTCATGTACAAATGTGTCATGAGCATAGCGTCAAACTCTAAATTACAAGACAATTATTAACACGCATTCAAATTCATTTCAATTAATCGCTGGTTTACAAACAGCATTTGAGCTGGCAACTACGTAAATGCTTTTATTCACAATGGGTAAAAAATGCTGGATTAAATCTAACATCTAAACTAAAATCGGGGTCAAGCGTGGACCAACGCGAACAGGTAGGTGGCCGAATCACTACCACGCGATGCTTCACCCCTGCACCAAAGAGAAATAGTGTGCATGTAAAAACGTTATTACATTAGTTATTAATAGCTAATCGCCCAAAACAAACTTTCATATGAATAATGTGGATTAGTAAGCCTGATTACAGCGACACAAATTACTCATACACTGCAGTTTATTAAAAGCCAAAATATTGCGTTTTTCTCCGCCAATCGACCAAAATCAAGATGGCTGCTTCCTCTCCGGTCACGTTTTTCAAGCGCCAGGCTGCAGGAAAGGCTTTGACAAGCTCTCAGAAGCAGACGGTTTTGAATGTGTACAGCAAACTTCGGCAAAAGGATCCACTTAAAAGCGTGAAGACCATTGTAGCTGAAACAGCAGAATTAACTGGAATTTCGAAGACTTCCATCTTCAGTATAAAGGCCGAGTTCCGTTCAAGTGCGGGCCGCTTGACAACTCCCGGGAAAAGGCGTCCTGGCTCCGTCGGTAAACGATCGCGGCTGAAAATTTACGACGACTTCACGCAGTCAGCAATGTAGAAATCAGACGGCTTGTCCGATATTATTGTTGAGAAACTTCAATTTACCGTTAATGGATCAAGTGACGAAGATTCAAGTATGGAAGAGGAAAGTGACTCTGCTTTGAGTGGAATTGAAGATATTGCTGAATAAACACATTCATTACCGTCTGCTGAAAAAACGACCCTTTTCAGGGCCACCAAATTCAGGAAAGAGACCAAGTTCCTTGTTTTTGTTTTTTTTGTTTTTTTTTGTTTTTTTGTTTTTTTTTGTTTTAAACTAATAAAATATTAAAAACCAAAACCCAACACCCCTCCCTACTTCCCCTCCTTCATTATTAACCACCTGTTATAACAAAAAATAGCCTAATCTGATTCCAAAATGATTGTAAATTGTTGCCTCCAGATTCACTAAAGAGACCACTTTCCTTTTTTTTTTTATTAAGGTCTTAATAAACTAATAGTTTTTTTTTTTGGTTTCGTCCTCTTTTGTTTTCCTTTCATTCCCTTTATTTTGCTTACGTTCTTATTTGTATAGCGCAGATTATAACAATGAACGAAAGCAAAATAAAAGAGAAAGAAACCAAACAAAAAAAAA
>JAHWFP010201246.1:0-28323 GCA_023313725.1 Lithobius niger | reverse complement strand
CCCCCTCCTTCAATAGTTGCGATGCTTAACGTCGTAGTTTATTTTAAGAGGCCAAAAAAATCACGTTGTTATGAGTTGAAAACTCACTTGCACATTCAAAGCCAGGCCTCTAAGTTCCAAGTCGGCAATTCCCTTTGTCAATTCAAATCCGTCCAACCAAAACACTGCTTCAATTCCGTCAGCCAGTCAGAGCGCTCAAGCTACCCCGGTCGTCCGCGCTGTCATGGCCGACTTCCGGTAATGGCGGCGCGGCCGACTTTGGTCTGTCTCTCCTCCTCCAGGCGTCCACCTCTTCCCCACTCACCCCCTCCGTCGCTCTCCTACAGGACCGCGCTAACCCTCTACCTGCCTGCCAAGCAGAAGGCATAAAAACCCAGACGCAGTAGAGTATAGTTAGCACAGCACAGCTCAAGAATTCTCAAAGCTAGAGGTCGCTACGCCGGTCGGGAGTGGAGATGCCGCGGTCCGATTGTTGCCATGCCGGGCAAAGGTAGTGGTTCGTATCGTACTTAGTTTAGCTTTAAAAGTTTAATTTTTGGAAACTCCATTCAAAATTATAGTTTAAACTTAACTAAACCTCGTAGCTTTAGAAGGTAAATTTATGGTGCGTCAAGCCCAACGGCATTTCGGACGTTGGCGGCCGTAATTTAAGGGTTCACGGTCCCTTACTAAAAACCAGCTTTCATTATTTTGTTTTTTTTAAACGCAGTTTAAAGTAAACAGGGACGGTTTGATCTTCGTGGACGGTTGCTTTGATTAAACGCTCGGATCCACTTTATATGTAGCCGAGGCTTTATAATTTAAGGAGTTGACTTATCAACAGCAACTCTGGGAGGTTTAATGCTTAGTTAATTCACGGTTGAAACATAACTGTTATTTAGGTCTACTATTACTAGACAGCTGAGGCTGTTCGTAATTTAGAGGGCTCTTTTGCGAAATCCCCTTGTGCCTACTCAACTCTCTTTTTCTATTTGAAATTGTTTTATGTGAACCTCGTGTTGGTTCTTGTGTCGAATTTAAATGTAAAATTCCCCCTGTATTTTATAACCTAAACTAGGTGTAAAGTTACCAAATGTATTTGTAGTGCGATATTTTTATTCATGTTTGTTTAAAATAAAAACCAGGAGTTTTTCTTAAACATCCGTCAGTTTATTCGCTCGTTGTTCGCTAGAAGTAAGAAATTAAGACAATTCTCTTAAACTTAGCTTAGCTAGCCTAATTTTCCCACCTTGGTGGCAGCGTTACCGCTTATTATTACTGTTAGCCTACAATATTAGGACATGTGTAGCTCCATTCCCTACGCCGGGACTGTAGCTGTTGTGCTTATTTGAAACAAAAAGTACCACAAAGTAATAGTAAGAAGATCAAGTTACACCAGGCGAGCGGCGATGTTACAAGCACCTACCCCGTCGTAGCATCCGCCGTTACACTTCTGTCATTGATTTAGCATTTTTCCCCAATACTTCTTGTCTTAATGGTTCTTCTAATCCCAAAACAAAGTGCATTGTGCATTGTGCTAAGGCAGCATCTTTAAGTGCTTGGTTAATGTGTGTTGCATGTGCGACGCTTGGATCAACAAAAGTTACTGTGTCTAGGCATAATTCCTCTAATTTAGTAGCATAGGCCATCATCTTGTTGTTGTTTGTAGTTACGGTACCTTTCAAGTTTATTTGTCATTGGTTCTACTGCAAAACGTTTTACTAGTTCAGCACTAATGTCATCAAACTTAGTTAAGTTTTTTACTGTTTCATCTTTCCACAAAAATTCAGCTGCGGCCCCAGTGGCCTTAATTTTGAGGATCCCTACAACCTGATCATCATTCCATTTTCCCATTGTCTTAATTTGAGTTATTACTGCAATCCAGTGCTTAATGTCTCCTTTCCCATCGAAATTTGGAACTAATCCCGCTAATGCCCCTGCATTTGTTTGTGCTGGCGTAATTTTAGCCATTAAATCCTTAAATTGCTGATAAGAAAACTGTGTAGCCGTCATTTTGACACTTAATTGTACCTCAAATAATAAAAAAAAAAAAACTCGTTCAATCTGCGTCACAATCCTTCACAAGCACACAAAAAAATCGCTTCACAATTACTTTAAAAAAAATTACCAAGTACACTGCATCTTAAAAATTCACAAACAACACTGTTTTGGTACAAAAAAAAAAAATTACACCTTTAAAATTCTCAAACGTGATTCGTAAAAAACCATCAAAAACGTAGTATCAACTCAAAATCTACCAACAATGTTTTAAAAATGCTTCACAAACTCTTATTTTTTACTTCAAAAATTCATACTTCAAAATTCGCATTTGGCACACAAAAATGTTTACTTCGATTGGCTTTAAAATTAACTTCTGGCACTTAAAATCACAATTTACTTCAATAGGCAATTATTTCCATTACTTATTTGTTCGTATCTGGCACTTACTTCATTTGGCACAAATTCACAAAATTTTGGCACAACCCCTAACTAAAATGCATCCTATCATAATCATAAATTTTGACTTATTTTGCACAGTATATGTAATTACTACTACACCACAAACCCGCTTGAAAAAGCTTTTGCTCCGTCAAAAGAATTTAAAAAAAATCATTTATTCCAAAAGCAGTTCGAAACCACTATCTGACACCAATGTGAGGCGTCTCTGTTTGGGGGCTAACGCTAGGGTTTATGTGTGTGCCCTTTTAATTTTATGCCTCGTTAATTATCAGTTAAAGATCGAGCTGGGTTGACATTGCGAGCGTTGCCGGACGTATTGGATAAGAAAAGAAAAGCACATTCTTATTAAAAAGCTTAATAATTAAACCGATAATCAAATCACTTATTTTGTCAGGATGGTTGATTAATTATCTATTAATCATTCAGGCCAACCCGTCTCGTCCTTAAATTTACTTGTTAATGTAAGATTCTAAAACTGTATTATCTGCTTATTATTATCCTAGCTTATTAAATTAATGAACCACATCATTTCTGATTAAGTCCAAAATAAAATAAAATTCTTATTAAAATTCCCTATTTCATTTTAAGTTCTCCTAGCCAATACTCACTCAAACATGTTGCTTGGTCTGTCGTCTTTAGTTGTCAGAGAGCCAGTTTCACGATCGCGTTAATTGTTCATCTTGTTGTCTGCGGTAAAGTTCATTTGTCGCTGGCTAGGGCATCTTGCACTCTCGAAAAAGGTTGGGCAGGCGTCTACCGTGTTCTTGTCATTGCTGGCAGTCGGAGAGAGAGAGAGATTCGCCACTGGCTTGGCGTTATATATTTCGCTGAGCCGACCAGCGCCCTCTGTGCTGTTTTGCATTCGAAAAGCTAATCTGATTAAACCAATTTAAATTAAATAAAATAAAACCGCTCTTAATAAATTATTTAAAGGTCTGACTATTTTTTTAATTCAATATAATTATGTTTTAAATTAACTGCCGTAATTAAGAAGGATAAATCTAAAAATTAATTATGAAAATCATATTCTCATTGACTGGCCTTGAAGATGTTGTTAAACTGTGTTTCCCCAATTATTATTAAAATAACGTAGTGGCTCACCAATTATCTAATATTGCTCTAATAATACCATATAAACTATAATGGCTTAAAGCTGGTTGTCTGAAATAAAAACGATAAATGCAATCTAAAAATCGTGCATAAGTTTTAGTTTGTTTCGGATTCTTGGCCTTTAAGTTAAGTTTAAATTTAAGACTAATAATTTAGAAATAAAGTTCCACATAAAAAATTCAAGTTTAAACTAGTTGCTATCTAAGAACTACTACTACCTTGCCCGGCATGGCAACACTCGGACTGTCAAAACATCTCTGCTCCGACCGCCGAGAGATAGTAACCTCTAGATAGTAACCCCGAAAGTAACCTCTAGCCTTTGAGATTTTGAGCTATGCTATCGATTTGCCTCTGGAGCTGAGTTTTATACCTGCTGCCTGGCTACAGCAGGAGGGAAACCGCTGACCTGTAGGAGAGTGGCCGGGGGGGGGGGGGGCAGTGAACCTCTGGAGAGGGAGGGACTGGTGTCAGGCCGGCCAAGCTGTCACTACGCTGCTCTGAGTGGAGGGGAAATTGAATACTGTCTTTTGGTTGGAAGGGAATTGTAGCATCTAGAAGAGCAAAGGAAATTGCCCACTTTTGGGGCATTAGAAGCCTTGGCTTGGAAAGTGAAATTGAGTTTGGAACTCATAACAATGTGAATAGGCCTATATATTTTTTGGATTAAACTACGATGTTAGGCTTCACAACTATTGAAGGTAGGGGGGGGGACGAAATTTGTTGCTCAAAATGAAATAAACTGTTTAATAGAAGGAAAAGGCTATTACTGTACATTCGGATGAGGTTACCATGTTCGGAGCTGTAGCAGTGCTCACAGGTCCTAGAGGTGCCTACTGTTCTGCACCGACATCTGGTGTGGTCTCGGGAAATTTAGAAGTACTTCGGGTGGCCGTTTTTACTTTTGCGGAGGAAAAACTAGCATAGCAGTCACTACTGCCCGGTTAGGAATAGAGCGTCTATGTCCTATCTAAAGTTTAGTACTATCTAATCGTTTTGTTCACTGCCACCAGGTGGGTGGTTTAATTGCTAACCTTGGGCTTTAAATAAAAATGGTTTTTACTTAAATAAAACACTAGCAAATTAAATGTCTCTAGAAGGAAACTGAGTTTAAAACTACAATCGGTGTTTATAAACAAGGGAAAGAAACACTTTACATGGCAACTAGTCTTTACAAAAATAGCTTTTAGTGAAAGCGCACAATTAATTTACAAAAATAAATTATCGGCAACGAATTTCAAAGTAAAATTCACACTACAATTTCGATTAGAAAAAGTTCCTTGGGATTAACAAAACCGGAAGTTACGGAAGGGGGAGTAACTATGGGAGGGTCAGAACTGTGTGATTCTTCTTCACTATCAGAATCGATTTCCCGATAATTTGGTTTTAAAATCTGGAGTTGTTCGTGTAATACGAGATTGAGATCGAGTAATTGCATTAGAATAAGGGGCTAACTTCAATAAACCTCTTTTGTCCAAAATAGTTTGGGAGGGAATTCCAAGCAACATCTGAAAATGTGGTCCCATGTGGTCTGTGACCAGAGCCTCTGTAGTTAAAGGCCCATAGGGCGTTTGCACTTCAATTTGTGCAATAGCGTGAGCGGTAGTTTGCTCAGCTAGGGCATTCCGGCAGTGAGTATACTCACCCGTGAACTGCTCGGGTCGGACAAGATCTCTAGAGATTACATCATGCGTAGAGCCTGTGTCTCTTAGCACTAAACATTTTGTGCTGTTTACAGTCCATTCATGGATATGTTTGGAAAGAATTAACTCGGGAGGACCATTTGTAACAAGATTACACTTAGACTCAGACTTAGATTCTGGGTTAGACCCTTCTTGGGGAATATGAAGGCGACAATTTTTAATTTTATGGCCGGCTTTTTGGCAAAAGAAGCACGTACCATCGTTAGGCCTTCTTGGCCTGTCAAACTCTTTATTTGAGTGATTAGAACTGGCAGAATCCCCACCAGTGGAGTCATTTTGGACGGCGGCAGAACCAGCCGGTTTAGCTGCCTGTGGAGCGGACCTATTTCCGTTTCTGTGGTTGGAGGAAGCTTTAGAAGCTTAACTACCTGAAGAAGTGCTAGCTTGCACTTTGCCATTTTTGTTAGCTATATCTGCAGAGATTTGCTGGTTGTGAGTAGTATACTCGTCGCACAACTTAGCTGCCTCGGCCAACGTCCCAGTTTTAATTTGGTCCGGTAAGATTTCCGGAGGCCAGCAGAACAAGACTTGTAGAATTGTTCTAACAACATCAAATTTGACAATTTGTCGTATTGGCCATTAATGCCAGCTAATGACACCCTACGTAAGAATAAAGTCTCAAGCTCAAAAGCGTGCTCGTGATAACGTTGGTGTTGTTGTTTCTCTAAACTACGAAATGACGATTGGACTGACTCTTTAGTCTGCACAAACCTTTCAAGTAATTTAATTTTAACTTGGTCATAATCGTGCATTGCTACTGCGTCCATTTGGTCGCATACCTTTACCAAAATTTCACCAAAAAGGGGTTGGAGTCCGATGACCCATTCTGACTTAAAAATTCTTTGCGTTTCCATAGTGCGTTCAAACATTTTTAAGTAAGAGTTAATTTCCAATTTCGGACCCCAATTATTTAACAACCGTATAGCATTGGAAATTTTTCCGGGTCTAGGACCGTAATATACATAGGCAAAACCTGTACTGAATTGGTATCACCATTGCCATTAGCGGCTCTTAACCTGGCTAGCTCAATTTTTGTCTGTTGGCCAGTTCCAACTCACGGTCAAGTTTACGAATTTCTTGTGCCCTAGCGGTGTCGCTACTCTGAGCTCCCGTGTCTTTTAACATTAACTCATGAGCACGAATTTTGTCTGCTTCGGCTGCGGTATGAGCCCGAACTTTCTCGGCCTCATTTCTTACTTTATCGGCTTCTGCTAGCTCTAAAGCTTTAAGTTTTAACTCTTCAGCTTTTAAAAATAATTCGGTCTCCTTGAGAGCGATTTGTTTCTTAGCCAAAGTGGCAGAATCTCGTTTCTCTATTGCACTAAGTAACTCATTAGTGAGATCGTCCAAAGTAATTTTTTGATAATCATAGGCTGTATTTATAACCTCTACGGATTCGTGTCTGGTTTCACATACAGTTAAACCTAGGTTCAGACAAGCCCTTTTGAGGTCTTTGTAATGAATATGATCAAGGATCGCTTCTAATTCTTCCAGGGTGAAAGGTTTAGATTTAACTCAGAAAAAAAAAAGTTTAGTTTTAAATCTTACTGTTTACATTGCAGCCGCAAAATAAATCTCATGATAGTTGAACAGAGCTAGTATTTAAACACTTATCTAACAACCGAATCCAGTCAGGGACATAAAAAATACACTCTTATATTACCTAAGCACTCAGGTGGATAATAAAATGCATGAAACAAAACACTCGGCTTGGCAACCGGAGCATACTCATATGCATTAACCTGATTTTTATGCACAATCGCAGTGCGGTCTGTCAATCCGTCTTCCACCGTAGATGGATCGTCCAAAATTGTAGTGGTAGCACTTCCAGTTGAAATTCGAGCACTTGCACTGATATCCAAGATGAATGGTCCAGTTGATTTCCCACAGGAGCGACGTGTCCTTTTTAGAGGCCAACTTCTCCGGGGTTTGCAGAAATCATCTGCTTTCTGAGGGCTTGCCTGACGTTTCATGGCTTGTGAAGTGAGGGTTGCCTCTTTCCGGTTCCAGCAGGATACGGGGTTACTGATGGGCCTTGTGTTTACTTAAGGCGGACATCTACTTCTGGTGACGTGTTGACGTTGTTACCGACATCTAGGGTTATGCAGTTTTTTGTTGTACTGCTGACATCTTCTTAAGATGAACTGGCATAGTAGTATGACAGGGGAGGGGGGAGGTGTGTTTGGAGTGGCACAGCACCTTGTGATCCCACCACTGCCACCAGTTTGTAGTGGTGCTCACAGGTCCTCACAGGTACTGTTCTGCACCGATACCTGGTGTGGTCTCGGGAAATTTAGAAGTACTACGGATGGCCGTTTTTACTTTTGCGGAGGAAAAACTAGCATAGCAGTCACTACTGCACGGTTAGGAATAGAGCGTCTATGTCCTATCTAAAGTTTAGTACTATCTAATCGTTTTGGCTCACTGCTACCAGGTGGGTGGTTTAATTGCTAACCTTAGGCTTTAAATAAAAATGGTTTTTAGTTAAATAAAACACTAGCAAATTAAATCTCTCTAGAAGCAAACTGAGTTTAAAACTACTCTTGGTTTTAATAAACAGGGGAAAGATACACTTTACATGGCAACTAGTCTTTACAAAAATAGCTTTTAGCGAAAGCACACAATTAATTACAAAAATAAATTATCGGCAACGAATTTTCTAAGTTAGAAAAAGTACCTCACAATTTCAGTCTTAGTCTTAGTTTAAGATTTTGTTTCAAGGCATATTGCTCAAGATCAAATCTACTTATTCACATTGAGTCAAGCTAGCAATAATCTCGCAAATAAGCTCGCACCATCGAAGTCTGTGCTTCTGTAATTATGCTACAGGACCTTGGTGATCTCAAAAAAGAGTTTTACATTTTATAAGACAAACCGAAAGAAAGCCGGTTTTTAGAAAGGGGACCTTAAACCCTTAAGTTATGGGAGGGGAGACCAGAAAATGCCGATGGTTTAACTACCCATAATCGTGATTCCAAAGTCAAAAGTTAAGTTTAAATCTTTATGTTAAAATTAAGAAATAAAGTTCCGAAAAGTAAATAATGTTAAAACTAGTTATCTAAACTACTACCTTGCCCGGCATGGCAGCACTCGGACTGGGGACATCTCTGCTCCGACCACCGTAGTAACGTCTGACTTGGATAGATGATCTATGCTGTGGATGCAGCCTTGCAGGTCTGTTTTATACCAGCTGCCTGGCAGCAAGGAGGAGGGGAAGCGCGGTCCTGTAGGAGCGCTACGGGGGTGGTGGGGGGACCTCTTGAGGAGGAGAAACTGACTCGGACTGGCCAGGCTGTCAATACCGGAAGTGGGCATGGCAGCGCGGACGGGCAGGGTACCTTGGCCGGGGGGGGGGGGGGGGAGAGACCTTTGGTGGCGGAGAGATTGACTCAGACCGGCCAGGCTGTCAATACCGGAAGTGGGCATGGAGGGAAAATTGAATGGAGCGTTTTGATTGGAAGAGAATATCTGCAGCTAGCAGAGCAAAGGGAATTGCAGACTTTGATGGCATGGGAGGCCATAGCTTGAGTTTGGAACTCACAACAACAGGAATAGGCCTATATAAATAAAAACTACGATATTATGTATCACAACTATTGAAGGAGGGGAGGAGGGAGGACGAAGTGTTTAGCTCAAATCTTTTTACAAACGTGATATTTTAATAGAAGGATCGTTACTACGGTCGAAGTGTTTTGGAGATGGCAAAATAAAAATATACAAAATAAAAGTCCGTAAAAATTCGTAAGAAAAGCTAGCCGGGATCAGTAGTGTTCAGAGACCTAGTTTTTGCTAAAGTTGCCCAAATATAATAAATTCAAAAGGTTAAATATACCAGCTTATTCCCTGAATGCTAGAACGCATGACCATTAGTGAAATATTATTGCAGCCACTAATAATATAAATTACGGTCGAAGTTTTCATAAATAACTTGGCCTTCGTTAAAATAAAAACATCAAGTGTTGGGTTTTCAAATACATGTATGTGATGTTAAATACATCCTAAAACAACACTAAGCTGGTTGGCTTTATGCCTGGAAAAGAAATAAAATTAATTACAAATATGTACAGAGTTTTCGAAAATGGCGATTGAAGAATTGCGTGCGGCGCCGGTCAGTTTGGTGACTTTTTCAAAATGGCGTAGTTAATTATTGCAGAGGAAATTATTTTAATGTTATGTTTTTGCAGAAGTCTTGAGAAAGTTCTATTAAGGGCCGCAAATTTCAAACGTTTTGGTCCATTTTTCACGGAGATGTGGTGGAGATGTGTGGAGACGGAGGTCTTTTTTGGCCTATTGAGCGTCAATGAAAAAAATTGTTCGTTGCTAAAACGATAAACCCTCAGGTTTTTGATGTTTTGAGTTGAGGTCTCCTCTCAAATCTGATCGTGAAGACTAGCTTCTTTACAGAGCCCTGAATAAAATACAAGATAAAATAAAAATAGTTGTTTGCCATTTTTGAACAAGGTAGAGTCTATGAAAAAAATTTATGTTAATAATTGCTTTTATAAAAGCCTAGGCAAAAGATTAATATAAACCAACTTGTGTTTAAATGCTAGAACACATTAAATTAAAGTATTATCACAGCAGCAAATAATAACATGAGTGCTGTCGAAGTTTTCATGGTTGCTAAAATCGTCACCTTAGTAAAATAAAAACGTCAAGTACGGGTCCTCATATATATATATATGGTTGAGTGCCGATTGGCAGCCCCTCCTACAACAACACTAAGCTATAGTTTCTTTCAAGAAAGAACGGGTCGCCTTATATGGTCATTACGCGGCGATTGATTACGCCTGGAACAAAACGTCATCGGCCAGGACGTCATCAAATTAAGCGCCAAACAGTTAGTCCAATATGGCGTCATTTTCGGATCGCGTAAGCGTGAACATAAAGGGAGAAACTTTACATAACCAAGCAAGGGGAATAGTGTGGGATGTCTTTCATTACTTCAGGAGCCAAGGAGAAGCTGCTAGTGTTTGTGACCTTCTAGAACGATCAACATCAGCAACGAACGTCTCCATTTATACAGTGAAAAGATTGTCAACGGCGGAAAAGCTGCATTAGTAGCCGACGAAACGGCAGCAATAGCCGGCCGGCCAATGTTCTGTACGTGGGTTAAGAAGCAACCGCATCCCTCGCCTGTCACTGACATGAGGAGTTTAAACTGTCTATTCTTCGAGATACTGTAGGCGAAACCTTTCAAGGTAGTAATTATTCTACATTGATAGCATTATTCGAAGCCAATCTCAAAAATAAGAGTTTAAAGGCAGCAAGTCGTCTTTGCGTCGAATAGTGCTTTCGAGACTGAAACTGAAGTAGGGCTAAGTAAGTTGACATGCGTAAATTTTACATAGACCGACCTGAAATTGTTGCCCAACGTCAAAGGAAAGGTATTTACAACAAATTAAACAACTACGCTCAGAAAATAGGACTCTCGTATATCTTGATGAAACGTGGGTGAATGCACACCACTGAAGGGCCAAACAATGGCATAACCACAGATGAAATTAACATTCGCGGCAGGCAAATTCCGACCGGGCAAAGGCAACGTTTGATTGTGTATCACGCGGGAAGCAGCAACGGCGTCGTGCCAAACGCTACGTTTTTGTTCCGATCCAAGACGAAATCCACAAATTATCATGATTGGATGTTTTACCAAATTTAATGATTGGATGTTTTACCCAATGGTTTGTGGACCAGCAGTTGCCAAATATTTGTTTTTCAGCTATTAGCAGCTTCTCCATGAATTTCTACTCTTGACGTGTTTGAAGCCCCCTTGACTTGGCTACAGCAAGATTGTGGAGCAAAACCGGCCCTTCTCAGGGTCACCGAATGAACCAGAAGAGAACTTAAAAAACTTGTTCAAATGATATAAAAATACAAATTGGACTGGGGGGCATTCGATATAAATTTGACAAATGTTTTCTTTTTTCATCCCCTTTTCCTTTCCCCTTCACCTTTTTTTTTTAAGTTTTAAGTTTAAAAAAAATTACCAAATTGATCGGGAATGACTACCTGTCCAATGGAAAAATTGGACTGGCATACATTTCAGGTATATATGATAAGTTTTTCTTTCATTCTCTTCTTCGAGCCCCTCTTCCCCCAATCTTTTTTTTATGGTAATTATAAAAGAAAATTGGACTGGCACACATTTCAGAGAAATTTTAATTCTTTTTTTTTTCATTCTCTCTCCCCCTCCCCCCCTCCTATTTCCACACCCTTTTTTAAAGTTAACTGTAAAATAAAATTGGGCTGGCCACATATTTTGGAGAATTTCGATGTTTTCTTTATTCATCTTAGAGGAGTAAACTTTTATTTTTCATTTCTTCTTCCACACCCCCCTCCCAAAAAAAAAATCGTCACACACCTTTTTTTTGAAAGTTATTGCAAAGTAAAGTTGGCTGACCACACTTTTCGGATAATTTGTATGTTTTCTTTATTCATCCCATCCACAGATTAGAGAACCTCTGGTTGTTCTCTAATCTGTGATCCCACCCTTAAAGAGTCGACATTTATACACTATAATAGCTATTCGACCAAGCGTTCATAAAGCATGCCGCTGAAAGGCGCACCAAAACGCAACATTCGTTTGGCAAGCAGGTAGTTGCAAGGCGCACCGTACCTAATGAAAACAAGCGATGATTCAGATTATTTATAAATGTAGCTTCTTTTTTGAAGGATAGTATAGTCGGCTTTATGCCTGTAATAAATTCGAGAATGCAAATAAATATTTACAAGTTTTGGTGGAAAACGGCGATGTGAATTGCGTGTGGCGGCGCTCAGTTTGAGCACTTTTTAAATGGCTATGGAGATCAAAGTATGATGATTTTTGCAGTTCTGTTTTTGCAGAATAGTAGATAAAGTTCAGGGCTATTAAACGGTGCAAACCAGAGTCGAATTAGTCCATTTTCCGTGGAGATACACAATTTTAAAGTTGGGAGTTAATGATGTTCGGTGCCGGTTCTCCTAACCAATCTCAGGATTTCAGTTATCCTGCCTTTGCACATTTCAGCAGTTACTGCATTGATACGCTATATATTAGATGCAGTATTAAAATTGTAAACATTTGTCCTAAAAGCTTAAGTGTCGAAATTGTAAGTAAGTCCTTGCCTCATTTCCGCCCCTTACCCTTTCCTGGTCACATGCACTCATCTGCATCACCGGTGCCGACCCTACCCAGTCGGAAACTATGGATGCTTCAAAACCCAACTAAACTAACTCTCATCTCACGGCACGGCGAAGGGAGTCTCCCACATCCGCCCCGAAATCACATCTCCACTTCCTATGTGAAACTGACTGCTTTGATCACGACACTCGGAGGATTCACCCTTTTATTCTGAAAGATTCAAGAACCGTGTTACTCTCTACGAGAGTTAGGGTCTCGCTCACCGTCCAAACGGACAACATGTGTATATGGATATGCATAACTTGATGATAGGCACGGTGACAGAACTTGGACACCTAATCTAATTAGCAACACACTAGTTATTGATGCCCATATTGTTAGCTTCCTCATTTCTTCTTCTTTGCAAAATACTTCACTTCAGTAATATACGCTAAAATCGCTTACTTATGCTTTTCATTGTCCAAATTAAATTGGCTTAATTTATTGTCCATAAATCTAGATCATATCAAAAACCAAAAAAGGTAAAAGGGGCCGCCAAGTTCCTAATGGTTCGGCCCTTCAAAGGAGTGATATCAACACACCAAAACATTCGCCAAGTTAATCGCACCGACTAATAATTCGAAGGTTAAATGAAAACTAGAACATTGCTACTTTCGGTAGCAATGTTCAAGTTTTCATTTAACATCCAAAGTATTATTCGGTGTGATTAAGTTAGCGAATGTTTTGGTGAGTTGATATCACTCCTTTGAAGGGCCGAACCATTCGGAACTTGGCGGCCCCTTTTACCAGTTTTGGTTTTTGATATGATCTAGATTTATGGACAAATTTATGATCAAATTTAGTTTTGGTTTTTAATTTATGATCTAGATTTGGGTTTTCTTATGCTTTTCATTGCCCAAATTAAATTAGCTTAATTTTTTGTCCATAAATCTAGATAGTGTATCATCCCGCCACGGGCACTGCTTCGTATCCGTTATCAATGCTAGCGGTGGCACCATCTTGTCATATCGCTTAGGTCAGGAATGTGTTAACATGTCGCTTGTTATGCTTCTGTAGTTTTATTTGTTTTGCCATTACCAAAATAAATTCCCAGAAATTAATGGACTTCATTGCTTCTGGTCACTTTCCGAAATGTACCCATGTCAAAACACATACCAGTATCCACCCAGCGGGCCGTAAATGCAGATCGTGAAATTTTGTATCTGTCAAATGCGCTGTTTGTTTACTTAACAATGTATTGCGAAAGTGCTCAACACATGGAAAAGGTCTGATCAAAAAAGAGGTCAAAGTAGTAGATCTGCTTCACAAGATTAAAAAAAAAAACTACCTAGTAAACAATGTCCAAATAAATCCGTGAAAACTTTGATAGATCTTCGTTTGGAGAAATTATGTACTGATCCACCAGCAGAACTACTCTTACGTCTTTCCATAACCGAACGGTAGCGACGATGCCAACGACGCCACTCCGAGCATTCCTACACCGTTAGACGAATCCTCCTCTATGGTTGAAACCCTTAACTTCACTGCGAGCGCTTTGGGTTTCGTTGTATCAGAAGTTCGAAAATATACAGGTGCTAGAAAATATACAGGTGCTAATATGAATGTTAAATTTGTTGTCGTGGAAGCACGTTTATTCAAAGTTATGTCAAATAAAATTAGACACCCGCTTCGATACCTTTGGCATTTTTTCAAGATAGCGTCTCTTCTCCCCAACTGGATGTGGGAACACGCGACTTAGCGACATCGACGGCTGCGCCATCTGCCGATGGCAAATCGAATTATTTGTCTGCCAAGTCGCTTCAAAGTTTTATGAAGATTCTCGTATAAGGAACGAAACTACTGGGACTGATTTTAAATAAAAAAAATTAAAGTGTTGCTAAGCCTAGTAATGGTCAGCCTTGTACAGGTTGATAAAAGGAAAACATTATTGTTAACGGTAAGAAAAAGGATATAAAGGTTAAGAAATGTGATGACAAACTCTTCAAAAGTGCCAAAAAAGGTAGTGAAGGTTAAAATGACGATATTCATTAAAAAGCACGATCGTTCAAAGAGTCCGCCCAGTAATCATGCTAAGTGTTCTCCCCAACATCCTCAGAAGTTGGACAGTTAGGTCAGCATTAGTTGTCAGTGCAGCCTCAGCTCTCTGACATGGCGTCTGTAAGGGATCATAAAAGTAGTCGTCCGCCGGTTCGGTACGGCACCGAGACAAGATTGACAAAAAAAAGACCGTTACACGGGAGACCCGCTTATGGTTAAATTCTCTCACCAGGCCACGATCAAGCCGCCTCCTCTGGCTGACAAAAGTGCTAAAAAGGTATTGCCACTCAAAGGACAAAATAGTGAGCGATCGCCCAAAACAGCCCATATAAGTGACTCGAAGATGTCCAGCAGCGATATCGCCAAACGACGTTGCTTCGAGGATGTAAGAAACATGGTAGACAAATTTTTTCATAAGGACGAAAAGACGCAAAAGTCGCCAAGGTAGCAAAAGTCGCCAAGATCGAAACAGTCGCCTAGATCGAAAAGTCGCCAAGGTCGAAAAAGTCGCTAAGGTCGCCAAAAATAACGGAAAGTGGTAAACAAAGTATCAAAGTGAAACATCGAACTTAGCTTTCTTAGTGACCAGGGCCGCCTGCTATTATTGATCTATTTAATTAATTTATTTAAAAATTTATCACTAGTTTCCCATTTTATTAACCCACTGGGGTTAATAAAATGGAATTTTCTGTGGTGATATTAGGTTGGTAACAAAACCAACAACAGTTGGAGAACAGTTGCTCGTCCCACACTTTCAGATTGGACTGCCTCCTTTCGGGGTTTTCTGTTCCACACACCATGTACTTATACATGGCCTTTCGTGGTGCTTACTTTGGCACGTAACTCGTGCATTATAGGTGGTGCATTAATTTTTCTTGGTTGATTTTTTATGCCACCATACTGGTAAGTTTCATTCACCTTTTCTGATCACATTTGTTGGGTCTTGATTTAGGGAAAAACTAAGAGCAGCAATGATGACATGGTTTTTCGATCTGAAAGAATGCGATCGAAAAACCATGACGGTATGCGGAGACAATGAACAACCACATCCTAAAGGTAGCTAACGATCTAATTCCTGGGCTTTCCTTCCAGCTCCTTCCACTTACCACATGGGCCAGGAGGGGGGGGGGGTAAATCGAACAGAGGTCGTCTAGGGGCAAAGGAGTTCCGCAACCCTGCCACTGGGGTTCCTTTCCTCCAACGAAAAGCATGCCGGGTTACCTCCATCCCAGTTACTATTTCGTAGTTCAACCTGCTCCCCTTCATCGTCTGGTGGGGGAAGATTTCGATTCCATGTGATGAAGCGGGAGGCGATCATGACAGATGCGTTTGTACTGTCAAATCATCAAAACATGGGATATCTACCCCAATCACTTCATTTCCTGCTCTGTCTTCGGGTCTACCATCGTAGCTTCTAACCTCCCACTGATCAGACTTCTTGTAAAGGGAGCCGCTTGCCTCTTTCTGAACATACCGTGGTTTGTAGCCCAACACGAGTGATTCCCAAGTTGTAGCCACTTGTTTAACCTCCAGCATTAGCAATTTCATCCTTTTCCCCATGGAGACACACTCCTTAATCCACGAATCGCTGCGACTAGGGGAGTTCACTGTTTCGGTGTACTTCGAAGACATGCCTTTTCGTTCCCCTTCATCCATCCGTCTTCCACCCGTTCCGGTTTGTGCCAACAGGAACCACGTTCCACTCGAAGTAAGAATACCCTTCAGACTCGGAGCAATCCCCCATGTCTTCACGTCGGTCCCTCGTTTAGTATTTGGTCATAGCTATACCATATTCAGCCCCACGCTTACATCGACTACTGGCTGTTTCGGAACCTTTGTCCTTAGAGGCTTCTCCAAGACCTACAGTTTTTCCTTCCTCTGTTCCTGAAACTAGGAGTTACCTCCTCGAAATTAATCCAAACTGGCTTTATCATTCGTGTTTCACGGAGCAGAAAACATTTTGGTCAACCTAACTGGTGTCGCCCATTCCCGGAACAGATCCCTAAACTTACCTCGTCATTGAAAGGTCTCCACCGCATGACCTAGACTTTCGGTAAAGGCACATTGTGCGATCATGGACTCGTGTGCTCACCTAGTGTCACTGGGCACTGAAAGACCCAGCCCATGAACTGGTTTTGGAAGGACTAAATCACTAATGGTTCCCACAAAGTTCCCTTGACCAACATTCTCTGGGAATCTCTTCAATAGTGGCTGGAGAACCCAACCTAATGGTGGGAGCGCCCGTTCGCCACCTCATCCCAGATTCTGTTGTCAACTCTGTCCTGAACTACCTTTATACTTCTGGGGCTGACCAATGCAAGATCATTTCGAAACTTATCCAGACATTCGAAAATTTACCCCCAAGGGTTCGTCGCCTATATCCATATTGGAATCTTCCGCATATGCTGTCAAGTCCAATGGTCAACGCCTGCGATCCCATCCATGAAGGCTCGTTGTTGCACCAGACTTAAAAGACAATCTTCCAGGTGGCTAGGGCCATGGTAATCCGAGAGAGTGAATCAGCAGCCTTCTCCCGAGAAGACGGTCACATCAAATTCAACAATGATTGGGAAACCATCACCCAACTCCCACCCATCACCCATGCTCCCAACTGAATCCGTGCGAAAATAAAACTGCCGTAAGAGATCCTAAACCAATCTTAATCGTAACCCTCAGTCCAGTAGTAGACCCAGAAAGTGGTGAAAAAGTACAGTGCCCCATTCGAACCTTGAGGACTTCCCTTGAACGGACTGTTTCTGACACCAACCCAACCACTCTCGTAAAGGACTTTTCTACGTACACCTTTCCTATACGTCGAGAAAGCGTATTCCCCGACTTATAAATCTGTTCCTCCTACAAAATCACGGTGTTGTACATGAAGCTATCAAACCGGCTAATGACATTGCGCCAAATCGCTTAATTTTTTCTCAATGAGAGCACATGAATGAAGGGCTTGAGCTTCATCCTGGACATTCACAGCAGATTTGCTTGTGAACAACATCCTTTCTGCCAGCATTTAAATGGCAACATAATTACACCTTTATTAACCACTACGTATGAAATGTCGATGGACCTATAAGTTGTGCAAAAAGAAAGAACATATTTACCAGCAGTAACGTAAACTACAATGAATCCCGCCACTGTCACACAAACTTAAAAAGCAAACAACATGCTCAAGGTGTAGACCTTCATTTTCAGCTCCACCCACCTCCTTTTGGAGAAAGTCAGCAGTGAGCTAAAGGAAAGTATTTTCGGATAGTCTTAAAAATGTTAGTTTATCGATAAAATCAATTTTTACTTATCCTATAAAACTTGCCTTTAGTGAACCCACCCACCATCCCCACTCTTGCTGAACCAAATTGTTCAACAAACAACTGTGGAGGATACGTGCGACAGCCAGATGGGATGACCAGAGCGTCACACAGTGGGGAGCCAATGAATATTCTTAAAAGTGTAATTTAAGGCTTTTGAGCATTGCACCATTGATACTACAATATTTAGCATTTAACTAAAGGTAAGCATTTTAGGAAAGTAAAAAAAAAAAAGATTTGCTTATGTTCTTTAAAACAAGGTCTTTCCCCTAGTGAAGCTTGTAAGCTACACAAAGTAAATGTTTTTTGTTTGTTGTTTTTCAGGGAAAATTTGAATTCAGACACAGACAATTGGTATCTTCGTGCCGGCTTGATCAACACTGTGCTCTTTTTGCTTCTTTTTTTCCTGACGACGCCAACTATTGTTTTGAATACATTTTCGTTGCCTTTGAATGAAACTTTAAGTGTGTTGGATGTGGTGAGTAACATATCGAATAGCTGGTAGAATGTGTAAAAAGAATTTTGTGAATGTTTTCCACTTTCAGTAGATTGTAATATAATTATCCAGAAAATTATTCATTGGTACCGAAGGAGGACAGTGTAGTGAAACGAAAGACTGTAAGTGTGAACTGCCAGGAGGAAGTAAATGCTGAGGTAGAAAAAGGTAGTTAAGAAGGATAAAGGAAAAAGAGAAGGGCTGTATTGGAATTAGGCCTAACTCAACAATGAGTTCGGTGGAACTGAAAGTGTCCAGGGAGAGTTTCTCTATATGTCAATTCCTAATGATAATGAATTACCTAGAATGTTGGGTGCGGCGATACTCGTGACTTTTTAGAAGGTCGTGGTGAAATGCAGGGCTAACGAATCTGATTCTGGCGGAACTTGGTTAGAGACTGAGCATGTTGGAAGGTTCCATTTCGATGGCCACTGATTAAGCTTGCGTCGGCACACTGGCTAGTGAGATGATTTGGTTGGGATGTCTGGCAGGGAAACGAATGTGGTGGTGAAAATGATGGCAGGTCTTTAAATAATGAGTAGATAAATAATGAGTAGTGTGGCTTGGGTAGGTCATGTTATGACAGTTCACTGAAGCTCAAGACTGTGACTAGGGGTAATGTTCAATTTAGTGAATGAAGCATCAAGGGTTTTGCCTGCAGTGGTAGAAGCTTAAGAAACCGATATAGCAAATGTTTGAAGGAATTTATGTACCAGCCCACGCCTGTAATGCCAATATTATTTGAAAGACTTGCTATTTGATGTATGCTGGGTTTTACATATTACTAAGTAGCACAACACCAGTAAATAACTTAATGGGCGGATGTAGGCCAGTGGCGGATTTAGGTGGGTGCACTGGTAATATCCATTAACTTGCTTAAACACAAAAAATCTAACGCAGTTTTACAATACTATACGTCTCTAGGCTTCAATTAACGCTAAAATTTTAACGGTTTCTAGTTTTAAACACGCTAGTTATTTGTCAAAGTTAGGCAGTTCAGAACACACATGCCTAATAATTAAATTTATTGCAAAACAACGTAGTGAGCAACAGGTACACAAGCAGAGAAGCAAACCTCCCTTTGCCCACGAACAAGTGATAAGGATGTCTGCTTTAAAACTTTAAGATTCCCCCATAAATAGCAAAATACGATGCACGTCACTAAGACTAGTCACAATTTTTTCAGCAATACTAGCTAGCATAGTCTAGTAGCAAATACCGCGAAGCTTCGCCTAGACAAACTATCATATTTAAATGAAGAATTAGTATATGCAAAGTAATTTATAGGAAATAATAGGTAAAATTACTGGCAGTAACCTGACAACGGGACAGGTACCAAGTGAATGAATGCTATGAAACTGTGGACCATCTGATCTGGAAAGAGATGTTCAGCATGTAAATCATTGATTCCTATTGCTTTGACTTTTTTCATTGACTGAAGAAGGCGGTTGACTTCGGCAGCACTAATTTCCTGAGGTGGTAACTGTTTCCTACTCACGGTGTAACGGCGGACGCTACGACGGCTTAGGTGCTTGTAACGCCCCCGGTTTCCCTGGTGTACGTGGTGTTTCAGCTTGAGGTTAATCGGTGTTAATGACGACTTTTTACGTTATTTCAACTTAGCATGGACACTGTCCCAGCATGGGGGATGAAGCGCCGGTCCTAATTAAAGGGGCCTAACCTTAAACTGTCGGTATCGCTGCCACCAACGGTGGATTTAACTGTTTAACTAGCTAAAATCTAAAAATGGGCTACATATTTAATTTTACACTAAAATACAATTAATCAAGTCTAGCAAACGACTGAAGCTTAAAACTCCTGGTTTTATTTTTGCGACAGAGAATGAAAGTACAC
Organism: Lithobius niger; assembly: GCA_023313725.1. Classification (NCBI taxonomy): domain Eukaryota; kingdom Metazoa; phylum Arthropoda; class Chilopoda; order Lithobiomorpha; family Lithobiidae; genus Lithobius; species Lithobius niger. The sequence continues at coordinate 8,253 of JAHWFP010201246.1, read as the reverse complement.
TTTACATTATAGTTTGCTTCGAAAGCTTTTGAATACCAATTATTTAAATAGGCAACAAGTTTACATTTACAAAAAGTAGCAAGTTCGGAATATACAAATTAGTAATTCACAAAAGCAGACAAACACACTTGGTTTGAATAAAGTTTTAAATTTTCACATTAGAAAAAGTAAATCATGAGTGCTCCCGGAGACACCCGCAAGACTTGACAGCCGCAACTGATTAAAGTCTATCTGACAGTATGTTTCTTATGATCAACCGTCCACAGTTATGTTTCTAAGTTTTCCAAGTACAAAAAGATCAACCTCCCTTAGTTCCCTCGAGAACTGTTCTAAGTAATAAAAAGCCCGGCAATTTTACACTTAGGCATCAGTTTGTTTCAATTTGACTTCCACAAAGATCAAACCGTCATTTAGTTTAAATTAAAAATCCATTTAAAGTAAACTGGAAAATTTGGTTTTTAGAAAGAGAACCACTCTGACGTTATGGGGAGAGGAAACCTAAGATGCCGCTACAGGCGTCTCCACCATAATATTCTCTAGCTAGAGAGTTAAGTTAAGTTTTAAACTAAAATTTAGAATATGGGGGTCCTAAATTAAACTTTCAAAAGCTAAACTATAACATACGAACCACCACCATCGTGCCCGGCATGGCATTCTCCGGACATGGCGTCTCCACTCCCGACTGGCGTGACCGGTCTCTAGCTTGAGATCTGTGAGCTGTGCTAACTATGCATTCTGGGGCTGGGGTTTTTATGCTAGAGAGGAGGGAAAGCGCGGACGTCGAGGATAGCTGCGGGGGTCTGATTAGCCGAGGGCCTCGAGAACAATGGAAAGTGGGAGGAGAAGTCGGTTGAACAAAGGAACTGGGTGCAGAGCCGTTTGAAGGAGTAGGAACATGTAAAACGGAAAAAGATAGGCCTGTTTTGAGTTTTACTCAATTGAACTTTCGGAAATGGGCCTTTACTTTGTATTATTGGCTTCGGATTGAATAATTACATGAGTGCAACGTGATTAGGCTCTTGTTAAAGCTTATTACTTTGGCTTGGGTAATGCATAAAGCATTACTATTAAATTAAACAAGCTTTAACCGAAAACTGCAGTGTTAAACACCACAACTAGTTTTGGCTGGGGAGGGGGGCAAAATTGGGTAATTCGAAGTTTTTGCACAGTTTGACTTTCGGATTTGGTTTGAACAGATCTTTTTAAGAATTCTTTTAGTGTTTAATAGTAGATCAAGCTATTTGTAGGTTTCGGTGGGTCACAGTCAGGTCCAGAGGAAAACTAAAATAAACATATATACACTGAAATATTTGTGTCCGGTAGAATGCCAGGTCGTAAGACGTTTATACGTTTGAACACATGGTAGCGTTTCTGGGGGTAAAAGAATATAAATAAAGTATAAATGCGGTTAAATAAATTAGCTTAATTGAATGCTATAACGCATTAAGTTACAGAGAACATTTAACGTTTAAAATTTTAAAGTTAAAATTCGATCGTTGTGGAAATTTTTCATATGGATTGCGGCCGACAAACACAAAAAAAAATATCACACTTCAAATTGGTTGTCTGTATAAATCCTATTACAATACACTAAGCTAGTCTTGTTCCGGCTTTTTGCCCTAAAAAGAAAAGGATAAAATACAAATATAAAAGTACAGAGTTTCATAATGGCGGCCATGACGAAAGTGCGATGTGGTCGGTTTTGGTCGATCTTCAAATGTGGTTTTAATGGTCTTCAAGGGAGAAAGTCCGGATTTGGGCTTCCCCAAGAGTCTTGTATTTTGACAGGCTATTAAATGTTGAAGAGTTTGTGGAAATCGGACCATTATTGCGAAAACGGCCAAATATGCCTCGGCGAGGCATTTGGGTGCCTCGAGGAAACAAATTTCATTTTTGAAAAACAGGCGTTTTTCGGTGGCGCTCGTTTACACGCCCCCAAATGCCGGATTTTATTCGGGGTTCCTGAGAACTCGGAATAAAAGCTATAATAAAGGGGTTAGTGCACACAAGATATGCAGAAAACAAGACCGCCAAAATTTAAGCAAAATTGACATGAAATAAAATACACTGTTTACATAAATGTTGACTTTGCCGTTTTGCATTTTTGGGGGACCAACGTTTTTGTGGCTTGGAAAACTTTAAGTAAATTTAAAAGTTACAATTTAAGAACGCTGTTTTTGCAACCATTAACTAAACACTGTCCGCGCTGCTTGGTGCAGGAATATCGTACAAGTATTTGAAAATGGGGCAAAAAGAAAACCGTTATCGAGAAACACACTAGTTTAAAATGCAAAGTTAAGTTGGTTGTTTCGTTATAACAAATAAATGAGGCCATCTACTGCTCTGGTAATATGTCCCGTACGGATTCTGCCTCTGCTCAAGTCTAGTCATTTTTTTTTCCTGGGATGACTGCGATAGGAACCCTCCGCCGCATTTCAATAAACCTAGCCGCTGCGATAGGGATCGGAGAATCGAATACTATGGGTACGCATAAAATGACCGGCTCTATTTACTGTTAAACTACTCCCACTGGGATGGTTTGAGGTTACCAAACAACTTGTTTACACATGCAATTTGACACTGAAGGATTTTGAGATAAGACCCATAACTTATACATAGCAATACAACACTGGGAAGTTTTGTGGATAAAAACTAACAACCTTTTAACGACAGAGTTGACCTTTCGCACTCAGAGGTGAGACAGACGGTTTTTTTGTAAAGAAAACCATTTCGTGTAAAACTTAAAGAAGATCCAACCGGGGACAAGTTGCAGCTCCCGTAGAATATTCTTAATGAATATTTAATTAGTGTCGTTACAATCTTTGTCAATATTCTCCCACAGAGGGAGACGTTGATAGTGACAAAAAGAGTAAAACATAGGCACTTAAAATTTAGGTGTGAAGGCCAGAACGGGAATTAACTGAGAGTTACTTAAGGATGAGCTCTCAACTGACCAAAATGACAAAATAAAAAATGCAGGTAAAAATAATTTTCAGTCAATTTGTACTGAAACGAAACGTTTAACAATTAAATGTTTAACGAAAATGCTGCCTTGATGCAGCAACAATCACTAGATGCTTTCCAGGTTTGTCCAGTAGATTCTGAAGTCCGTTTACAACGGAGTGGTCTGCCTCTGTTGCGAGGTAGCGCTCCCTCCCGCGCTGCCACCTCGCTGGGGCTGTTGTCCCTCATGCTTTGTCAGAGAGAGTTGGTCGTGTGGCAGCAATGCGTGAGGACGTGTCGCTCGCGCTGTCTCCCGTCTGCCAGCTTAAATGTGTTTGGATTGATGCCGACTTGTAATAAACCGAGTGGTTGCGAAGAGAAGAGTCTCCGACAGAGTGATATCTGTGGCCAGAAACCCCAGTCGGGGGGGTCAATCCCGACATGTGGCGCCTCGAACTCGGACTGGCTTGCTGTTTTTTTTCCCCGACCAGTTTTCTTGTGCCCGATCTTTGTTGATTATCTTTCTCGCTGGCGCAGAAGATGATTTCCTGGTTGTCTGCGGTTTTCCAAGACTAAAGACTGTGAGTATGGTTGGAAAAATGCGAAAACTGAGTTTGCCCTGAGAAGTGGTTTGGTTTTGGTGACTGTCAGTTAGGTTAGAAATTTGGCCGCGAAATCCACGCACTTTCGGCTATAATTTCAGCAGATACATTTGGCCTTTCTGTATTGACTGTGTGCTTGAAAATGTTCAGCTAGGACTTGCCGATCGTTTTCGTCCGAAAAAAATTAAGTTTTCATTAAGTGTTTTATTTGTGTTTTTGGCCCGAAAATTGGAGGTTGTACAACGCGCGCGACACCATTTTCCCCGCCTACTCTTAGAAGCGACGCCATCCATTGTTCGACCTAGCGTGCCCAGACATAGGCTATAATCCGTACGCGATTTGTAAACTGGGCGTGGCTTAAAAAAAAATATCGCTTGTCCACTCCAGTACAATACCACGACTAGCATCATGGGTAAAAACAACCGCCAGTACAGCAGTCACAAAATGGCGTCTATTAACGCATCTTCAATCGGGAAAAGAGGTAAAATGATTCACAGCCAACTAGGGAAATTATTTGTAATGTCTATTGTTATCTGCAAAGCAAGGAACCAACAAAGAGCAGGAACGCCGTTTCCCAAGAAACTTCGGATGCAAAAAAGGTTTCTTTCAGTTGTGTTAAATAGTTAACGAAGGCGAGCAACTACTCGCCGAAACAAGCGCCATTCCAGCCGCAGCAGAGGCTACAGTTCCGCGATTCATAACGGCAGCGAAATACAGACTGCTGAAGGCGCCAACGGTAACAAGCTTGGACGACTTTCAACCGTCAGCCGCTCGTGCAGCAATAATTGAAATTCACCGAGAAGGTAATTATCCAAATCTTGATAATGTTTTGGCCAAGTTCAAATCGAAGATTGGATTTAAAGATGGGAGAACTTCCGTGGCATTTAATCATGAAAAAGAAACTTGGGATGAAATACGCAAAATGCAACAACAGAAATTTTACATAAAAGCGTCCAAAAATTGTTGCCCAGCCTCGCCGATTTTTACTTCAGGTACGACATTTAAGAAGTAATCCGTCTCATTTACAGTGACAACACTCACAACACTCACAACACCAAAACCGTACTACCATTCATCCTGGCCGTTAGCGGCCATTGTAGAGCAGGGAACATGTGATGTCCTAGGCGGGGACACACCTTAGCCCAGCGTGGGCACCAATCGTAATAAACAACACGGACTACCAGAGTGTAGGCTACAGCTGATAAGACAGCGAACTTCCTGTTTACTTCTCTTTAAATACAATTATAACAGGAAGTCATGTGATGCAACTTAATACAATATATAATTATGGAATGGCCTATTAGTAGTTAAAGGGGTATCTTGGTAGGGTTAACATATTGACATGAAATTGATGGCTGCCATTGTGGAGCACACAAGTGACGACTCCACAATGCAGCGAGCGAAAAAAAAAACAGAAAAAAAAATAATCTAAGCCTAGCTGGAAATAAAATTATGATTACGAAGGCAAGATGTATTTTTTAGTGCACTACCTATTTTTAAAGAAAGATACATAATTTTTCGCTTTCGAGGAAAAACTAAACACTATTTTTGAAAGCTGTTTTACAAAATAAAGAACTGAAGATGTACATGATTAAGCAAAAAATTAAACATTAATAAACTGGCTGAAAACTTGCCAGTTTTAAATTTCTGGAGCAATTTTACAATAAATTCAATTTAAATTTTCAATATTGTTGTTTTAATTTTCGTAGCCTTTTTTGGTTAATTTTCTTTTTGCAGCAACCATTTCTGCAGCTGAAACGCTACAGCGTTGCTGTGGACAAACATCTGGCATCAAGAATTCGGTGCCAAAGAAGTTGCTTAGGATTATTAGGCTTCACCGGAGTGGGAATTGCGGCTCCAAGCAATTTTTTGTTCCGATGTCAGAAGTGTTTAGGTACATGAAAAGACAAAAAGATACAAAAAAGATAAAATCGTGAAATCAATTTTTCACACGAACAACAAAATACACTTACATTTTTACCTAATTTTAAAGGTGGACATTTTTAAAATTAACAGAGCCAATTCTCTGCACGAACAACTAGGGGACAAAACGTTTTAGCGTTACTCGCTACAGTTTAAAAAGAATTATCATTTAATTCACATATAACGGATTACAACAAAAAAAACGAAGAAGTTGTAGCCAAATGGTAATTTTGAAAAAAAACTACAAATTGAGCTTGTCTGGAGCTCTACGCAGTCTCTTTGAACGATGAGCATTTTGAAGCTGCGCTGCAATATCAACCTGTGTTGGTGATAGTACAACTTTGCGTTCATTGGGATTCGGTTTCGCTTTTTTGTTAGCATGACCTAGCTTCGGTGGTGATTGCTTAGTGGATGGTGACGTAATAATCGATGGAGATTGTGACCTTTCTGGCTTAGAATTTCCTTCAAGAGGGGCGCTGGTAGTAGCCAAAGGTGATTGGTTATTTACGTTAGCAGACTCATCCACTTCGTGTGTGTGGGGGAATTTCGCTGGAGATTTCCTGCCACCTGGTGACTTGCGATGTAAATTCTCAGGTGATTTTTCAAGCTGTTGGATTGGTGGAATTTTTCCCTCAGTAACAGAAATTGACTTTCTGGATTGGCCGAGAGATCGACGCTCAGGAACTACGTCAGCGAAACTTGGCTTTTCACGTTGTTTGCCGCCAAAAGACATGCGTTTGAAATTTGAGTGATCTTGCTCATTATGCATGGAGAAATTACTGCTTTTCGCCGTCGAAACAAGTGCGTTTGGAGGCTGTTCTGGATAATCATTTTCCGCGGTATGTAACCTTAGCTGTTCGCGATGTTTGCGAATCGTATTACCGTTAGTATCAACGATAGTATAGGACTGATTTTCACATTTTTCGTTAACCATACCGACTGACCATAGCCTGTCATTTGTCGTTGAAAAGTCACGATACCAAACCTTTTCACCTATTTGATACGTTTTCAACTCACGATGGTGGGTGCTCTGTACTTGTTTTAATTGTTTACGGCGTACGGCTGCAATAGGGTCAGGGAACAATAAATCCAGCCGAGACTTTAATTCTCGGTTAAAATATAATTTTCCGGGTGTTGCTTGCGTGGTAGCGGAGATAGTGATTCGTGCTGATAACAAGTAAGAATTTATACTCTCTTGAATAGTAGACCCCTGTCGCCGCGCGGCCTTGTAGACTCTCTTGAAATTACGGACGTATACCTCAGCCAAACCGTTGGTCCAAGGCGCAAAACTTGGCCCGGTCATGTGCCTAATTCCGTTGGATTTTAACCAATTTTGGAATTCTGCGGACAAAAATTGGGCAGCATTGTCCGTAACTAAGCTGTCCATTAAACCATATAAAGCTATATGATTGTTTAAAACGTCAATGACACGCGCGGACGTTGTTGACTTCATTTTATGCACAAAAGGAATTTTTGAATGTGCGTCTACAAGAATGAAAAACATGTAATTGTCCATCGGCCCCAAAAAACCAGCGTGTAAGCGATTGTTTGGTTTTAGTGGATATTCCCACGTATGCTTAGGACCTGACGTTTGAGTATCTTTATACTCTTGACAATTTTGGCATGATTTGACTTTATTTTCAATGTCAGAGTCAATCTTAGGCCACCAGACCTTTTGTCTAGCTAAACTTTTCAATTTAACTATGCCTAAGTGAGCACTGTGTAGATCTTTCAAGATTTGTCTCCGCAAGGCCGTCGGCACCAGGACTCTATACCCCCAAAATAAGGTTTCGTTTTCGACAGAGATTTCAGCACGACGTGTGAAGTACGGTAACAGATCGGGAATTTCGCATTTGTCAGGCCAACCATGGTTCACATAACGATAAACTTTTGAAAGGATTTTATCACGTTTACTTTCAAGAACGAGTGTCTCGTTTAAAACTGGAAGATTAGAAATAGTTTCTAAAGCAAGAATATTGTACTGCTCTTCTCGAATTCCTCGGTATTTGGGAGGGGAAGGCGCGATAAAGCGTCTGCCGTCAAATTAAGTTTACCGGAAATGTGTTCGAATTCGTAATCGTAAGCATTAAGCATCACTGCCCAACGCTGAACCCTGGCGGCTGCCATCTGCGGTATTCCCTTTTTAGGGCCAAAAATCCAAACTAAAGCCTTCTGATCAGACTGCAGTATGAATCGCTGACCATAAACGTATTCATGAAACCGTTTCACCCCCCAAGCTACGCTGAGAGCTTCCCGGTCAAAATGCGAGTAGCCTCTTTCCGCTTGAGTGAGTTTACGTGAAGCGAAAGCTATCGGCCGTGATTCACCGTTTTTCATGACATGCATCAGGCACGCGCCGACCCCGTAGGGTGAGCCGTCACAAACGAGCTTGAGCTTTAATTTCGGATCATAATGAACCAGAACTTTTGATTTAAGAAATAATTCTTTTACTTTACTCACGGCTCGGTCGCATTCTGCCCCCCAAACCCACTTCACACTTGGGCTTAACAAACGTGTTACTGGTGACAGAATATGAGCGAGATTCGGTAGGTATTTTGAGTAATGGTTTACAAAACCCAGAAAGCTCTGTAGCTCTTGAATGCAAGTTGGGTTAGGAGCGTTTGTGACTGCTTCGATAACCTCAGGGAGTGTATGCAGGCCTTCTGCATTTATCATGTGGCCTAAATATTTTAATTCAGGCCGCGACAGTTTGCACTTCTCGATCCTAAGTTTGGCTCCTGCATCTTGTAAAGCATTTAACAGTTTATTTAACGATTCGTCATGC
>JAHWFP010201244.1:0-22118 GCA_023313725.1 Lithobius niger | reverse complement strand
CATGCATCAGTTGACGGGATTAAAACCATTTTAGTATTTATTGCCAGACCTACATTAACATCTACTAACATAACTTTCGAACAATGGTTGCTTCCCCCTCCAGGACAAATGTTTGGACAATAGAGATATTTATCCTTTAGTCCAACTTTGAACAGTTTGTTCACCATCTTCGGTCACTGCGTTCCTATTCCGATTTGTGTTTACAATCGCCAGATAATTGGCGTGGGGTGGATTGGGGAATGAGAGTTGGAATTTGGGTTATTAATTCATGCGATAACTAAATAATAATAAGTTTTTGGCTAAATGTTTATAGGAATTATGTAGTTAGTTTGACCCAAGGAATTAGTCACCGATGTATTGACACGACCTTTTGTTACACCCTGTATGATTCTGCTATTAATCCAGAAAAGGGTAACTTAAACAAGGCTCACAAAAGGGCCACTTTATTAATCACAAGGTACTTGTATTGCACCTTCTTTTGCCTGCCTTGTCTACTTTCTCATACACACTCATAGGAAGCCCTGTTTCGACCCTTATCGCAAGCTTAGGTCTAGGGTGGATGCCCAGGTGTTTTCAGGAGTTTTACAGCTAAAAATAAACCGCTCCCATTGGACATAATTCAAACTGGTTAGAGTATTAAGTATAATTTAACTGTTAAACGTTACAAACCATTAACCTTGGATTTTTTCTACTTACATTTAATATTGCTTGTACGGAAATCCCACAAAGAGTGGCGCGGACAGCAATTTTTAATTTTTGTAACCTAGTGTACTTTTAAAATTTGTAAACCAGATCCTGGAGTACGAAAAAGTACTCCCTGACTTCCATTTCAATTTCAACTCATTTATCTGCTGCTGTTCAGGTTTTGAATACAACTATGTGTTATGATGGAAACCGCCGTAATGAAGACAACTTCTGGTCAACTATTCCACTGTAAGGGTGTAATTACTTCTATTTTGGGGGCATAGAGGCACCCAGCTTGGTTGTGTTTTGGGGCGAAGTTGTCTGCTAGTGCCCAGTCCTTTCCCATATGCATATGGATTTATTTTAATTATTGAAAGAAACCAATACAGGCATATTTGTTGCTGCACTTCACTTATGTATTTGCTGATGTAAAGTTATGGACTTAATTTTGCACTACCGGTATTTGATTATACGGCTTGGCAGCTGAGTTGTGGCGTATCTTGTATGCACTAACTTTTGTGTTGCACGCATTTTGAATGGACTTTGCCGAACCCCGTTGCAAAATCTCCCATGTGGGAGTGTATAAGGAAGCCCTAGCTTCACCATTGATGGGAGATGCTACCCTAACTCCAAACATCAAAAATATGGGGGAACTATTCAACTCGAAACTTTGCGGCCGTATAGGACTATTCCGTCACAACCGGACACTCTTTTAACGATCTTTTCAAACAATGGACTAAATTTATAAGTAAATTAGGACCTGCACCTTCCTCTAGATCCTGCGCAAACAGAACTCATTTATCTGCTGCCGTTCAGGTTTTGAATACAACTATGTGTTATGATGGAAACCGCCGTAATGAAGACAACTTCCGGTCAACTATTGCACTGTAAGGGCGTAATTACTTCTATTTTTGGGGCATAGAGGCACCCAGCTTGGTTGTGTTTTGGGGCGAAGTTGTCTGCTAGTGCCCAGTCCTTTCCCACATGCATGTTTCGAGCTATTGACCTAAAAACTTTGTCATTTAAATTCGTCATTTTTAAATTCATTTCAATTCCACGATGTCACAAAATATGCAATTGTTTCAAAGTGTTTATCTTATTTACCCTACAGCCAAGCAGTATTACTAGCTTCAATAATAGCTTCTTATTAATTCGGATGGTTACTAGCATTGGCTGGTTTGCCCCATATTTTAGTTTGCACATTCGCACTTTATTTTTATTTAACTTTTTATTAAAATAACGAAACCTTCGTCCAGGCCAATTTGCCAGTAAAAACGCAGATGTTTTAATTATCAGTTTCTCTCTACAGAACCCGAAGATGACTTCCGAATGTTTACTAATGGCTTTATCACGATTGCGTCCTTCTACTAAACTACTTTTGTATGCATCGGAGCTATTATACCAACCATTTAATTATTAAGGTCAGGCTTTTTTATTTGCAATCCAGGGTTACTAGTTTTAAACCGACTTTACTTAGCCTTGTCTCCTTCAGACCATTCCTTGTCCACCTGTCAACCAAGCTGCTCCAAGCACTTATTCTTCCTACTTTCTATCGGTCTTAACCCCTTCAGCCAATCGCAGGTACAGGTACCTAGCTCTCTGACGTGTCCGCGCTGGGTAGAGTCAAAGCCAAAGCAGACCTGCTGCTACAAAACCAACCTGGCACTCTACCTCTAGCATAGTTCACAGACAAACGCCAACAGTCACTACGCCGGTCAGCAGATGGAAAGATATTCTGTCCAAATGTTGCCAGGTTGGGCAAAGGTAGTAGTTGAGTTTAACTAGATTATTTTTTACAAACCTTTCTTTAGGCTCTCATTTCTAAATTGATAGGTTTTAACTTTAAATTTGACAGTTGTTATACGGACTTCATGGGGACATAGGTTTTCGGCCATTTAGACTGCCCCTCCCCCCATGAACTTAAGGGTTTAAGGTCCCCTTTCTAAAAATCGGCTTTTTCTCTGTTTTTTAACTATAATGTTTTTTTTAAAGAGTTTTGATTCACTGTATCATTTCGGGTTGTTAACAAGCTCGGACGTGCCAGTGTGCCAGTGGCACAGGCGCCCTTTGGCTACCATACTTTCGGCGCCCCTTTGGTAGTCGTTTTTTTCCTACCTCCACGCGAAGAAAAATGAATGGCTTTGGATTCCCTGTCCACTGATGACCTTTCCTTTCAGGCTCAAATTCCCCTTCTCTCTTCGCCCTTCCTTTTTAAAATTTTACCACCTTTTTTAAACTCACCCTCCCACCCAACCCACTCCAAAATTTTCCAAAAATAGTATTACTTCAAATATAAAATGTGTGTTGAACGCACTCCGAAGCCAGATATGACGACAAAATACGAAAATAAGCAAAGCTTCTTGAGCTTGATCCCGGACTTTGCTTCTGCTTGGGAAGCTTCGACCGTTTCTCAAAACCCGTAGTTGGAAGCTCCATAACTTCATCAGAGTTTACTGTAAAATGCATGGCGCCCCATCCCGGTCATTTCGATAAATGGCACCCTTTTCTACCGAGTCCCACTCTGGTTGTTAATGAAGCAAAAGTTTCAGTGGCAGATCGTAACTGCAAGGGGAATTTTTGGAAAATGAACATAAATTACTTGTACAGCATGGCCCAGTTTAGTAACTGACTATTTTGCAATATGTGCGACACTGTTGTAACTGAGTTCTTGTTTTATCAAACACTCATTTCTATTCGAAATTCTTTGCTGTAAACTTTTAAGCTTATTTGTATATTGCTGAAAACCGATTTATCTTAAAACTAGTGGCTATTATTTTAAACAAAAACATGTAACTGTTTGTTATTGAACTTGTCTTATTAAAACCAATAGTTTATCAGACTTGTTTCTCGTGACGATTATTAGCTAGAGTTTAAATGTTAGGAAGTTAATTATTTGAAACTCCTGCAGCTTTTAACTTACGCCCTACCTTGGTGGAAGTGATACCAATGATTTATTTACTTCAAACTTTTTGAAGCCCAGGCTTCTGACGCTCTATTTCTCCCACAGGCCAGTAGACAAGCTATGGTTGTTTAAAAGTACGGATTGACCAAATCCGAGTAGTATATCCGGTCCGGTACTGGATCCTAGGTATTCAGTCAGTATCTGGTCTCGGAAAATTTCTCGCCCAAACCGACGATGCGATTTTTCAAGAATAATTTGAAGTCACATGGATTTTCCTATCACTCGCTTATTAATAAATAATAACTTTCCTACTTACTAATAAATAATTATATTGTAAATTATTGTGTAAAATGTACTTAGGAGTATCGCATTACGTTTTCATAGCTAAAAAAAATATGAAGTTCGACTATGAAAATACACTTATGAAAATATTTACCGTAAATCGCCTATTAAACGCCCATGGGCGGCTAAAATTAATTCGATAAAAAAGTGGAGGGAGCGTTAACAAAGCTACTACAAGATTTCTGACTTGAACGTATGTTTTTGGGTGGAATTTTAGGCAAAATCCATCGTGGAAAAGTAGATTATTCACGTGCGTGATCTGGGTTCAATCTAGCATTAACACACTGGTTTTATTCTCATTTATTCACAAATTTAGTCTATTAGATCGTCCTCCTTCCAGTATCTAACCTAATTCAAAGTTAAAATTAATTTCTAACTATCACCACGCTTCACGGGAGCATTTGTAATCGCGGAAAAGTCGGCAATATTAGGCCTATGTGATTGATCACTGATGTGCGTAATATGGATTCAGTCTAGTGAAAACGCTTTACCTTTTTCCCATTTATTCCTAAAGTTAGTTTATTAGATCGTCCCCCTTCCAATATCCAACATAATTCAAAGTTGAAGCTAATTTTTAATTTTTGTGGACGCATCCAGACTGTGTAAGCGCTTGAAACATCCGGTCCACCGCGTCCGTTATGAAGTTACTCCGGTTGGCGTTTTCCGGTAGTGAATCGCGTGTCTGTTTTGAAGGTTTGTGATGGTTAAAAATTAGTTTTAACTTTGAATTATGTTAGATATTGGAAGGTGGACGATCTAATAAACTAAATTTGAGAATAAATGAGAAAAAGGTATAGCGTTTTCACTAGACTGAATCCATATTACGCACATCAATGACCGATCGTATAGGCCTAATATTGCCGACTTTTCCGTAATTACATATGCTCCTGTGAATCGTGTTGAATTAAAAGTTGATTTTGCTAAATTTGTGAATCTTTTTGTTAATTTTGCTGCAGAACAACCAAGATTTAAGGGGATTTCTTTAAATGTATGAACCTTTTAGTCAATTTCACGATTGACTAAAAAACAAACGATTGATGGGGGGGGGGGGGCGTCAATAAATCTACTACACGATTTCTGACCATAAGGGATTTTTGGGGGTGGGCGTTAGCAAAGCCAGCGCGTTTATTAGGCGATTTACGGTAATTTGCAGTACCGGGAAGACATTGAAATGATAACATCCTCTGGTTATTCTTCCATCACAGCATCGTTGACTGCTTGCGAAATATTTCTTTGATGTGTACACCGTACAAGTAATTTCAGTAGTTTTATTTCGTCATTCACGATCATTGAAAGCAATCCGTTTTCGGCGGCCATCACGTCTCTTAGCCGGCTGCCCGCAAGAGACACGGGTCTGCTAGTTACAATGGCTGTGACCTTGACTTACTTTGCACGACGTCACTTGTGACTGGGCCCAACATGATTAAGCATGTGCCACGAAAAAACCAATCGTATCTTGCAATACTGAAGGAGTTTGAAAATGTATGTTGAAACGGAGCAGTTTATTCGAGGAATAAAGGCAGTGACGCAGAAGATAGTGTCACTCGAAGCAGGGAAGGAAAACAGGATTCCCATTTCTTTTTAATTACTCCTGTAGCTTTTAACTTAAGCCCCAACGTGATACCAACGATTTATTTACTTAAACCTTTTTAAAGCCTAGGCTTCTGACACTCTATTGCCCCCACAGGTCAGTAGACAAGCTATGTTTGTTTAAAAAGTAGGGTTCACCGAATACGAACAGTATATCCAGTCCGGTGCCGGATCCTAGGTATTCAGTCAGTATCCGGACTCGGGAAAATTTCTCACCCAAACCGAATATTCAGTCACGGGTTCCGATGTGATGCGATTTTTCACGAATAATTTGAAGTCACATGGGTTTTCCCAACACTCACATATTAATAAATAATAACTTATTTATTAGGAGATAATCATATTGTAAATTATTGTGCAAAAATATACTTCGGAGCATCACATTACATTTTCATAACTAAAAAAAATGTTGTAAACGTGGTCTCGTATCAGACACTCGGGGTGAGGCCACCTCAACACCACTGAACAAAAACCCGAGGGCAGAAAATTCCAAAACTGTATATTTTATAATTTACACCTTTTTTTCTAGGCATAAAGCCGAACACATCAGCTTAGTGTTTTACTAGGAGGGGCTTCCTCTGCGAAGGTACTTAACCTCATAACCCTGTACAGACACATTTGAACTGATATTTTTTATGTATAATTACGGTGACGACTTTGATTATTTATGAAAAATATTCGACGCTAATATTCACTTGTCTGCTTCTGCAAACACGTAAAAACTAATCTAACTTAATTTTATTCCAAACAAACCTAAGCTGGTATATGTACTCTTTTATTTGGGCACTATAAATGCATATAAGTGACGTACATTTTTGCGATGAACCCTACCAAAGCTCATCGTGCATGATTATTTTTATTTACTGGACCCAGTGTTTATATCATGTTTATTTTGTTTAGGTATCTTCCACTCCTCTCCAGCGTGGCTACCTACCCAAAGCAAAACAATAATAGCCTTTCTTCCATTAAATTACGATCCGAAAGTCTAAACTGAGCAACCACCTCGTCCCCCCCCCCATCTTCAATAGTTGCGATACATAATATCGTAGTTTAATAATTTTTATAGGCCTATTTTCACGTTGTTTAGGAGTTTTAAATTCACTGCACTTCCATGCCAGGCCTCTAATTGTTTCCCAAGCCGTTTAAAATCCTTTGTTGACTCAGCTCCTTCTATACCCAAACAGTAAAAACACTGAGTCAACTCCCCAAGCACTGAGAGCGCCCAAGCTACCCTACCCGTCCGCGCTGTCATGGCCGACTTCCGGTAGTGCCAACTCGGCCGGTTTGGGTCAGTCTCTCCTCCCTCCAAGAGCATCCCTCTACCCCCCCCCCCCCCCCCGCTCCCACCGTCGCTCTCCTACAGGACCGCTCTTGCCCTCCTCCTGGCTGCCAGGCAGCTGGTATAAAACCAACTTGCAAGAGCGAACCTCAGCACAGCTCAGATATCTCAAGGCTAGAGGTAGCTACGCCGGTCGGGAGAGGAGAGGCCACGGTCCGAACGTCACCATGCCGGGTGAAGGTTTGTATGTAACTTAGTTTAGATTAGAAGTTGAACTTTTGGACTCTTAATTCAAAATTTATAGTTTAATCTTAAAGTAACCTTTAGTCTTGAAAGTAAATTATGGTTCGTTAAGCCATCGGCATTTAGGACTTTAACGGCCGTAATGTAAGGGTTCACGGTCCCATCCTAAAAACCAGCTTCTTTTTCACCGTTTTCTTTAGCGTAGCTAAATGTAAACAAAGGTCATTGGGTCTAGTAAATTTGTAGAAGCAAAGCACTTCATGGAGGGTACATCCCATTTCTAACTAGAATTCTGATGGGGACGGCTTGATCTTTTGGGAGTACCATTAGAAACATAACTGTCAGGTTTTAGGTTTGCTTTTATCGATCAGCTGCGGCTGTGTATAAAACAGAGGGCTCTTTTGCGAAATCCCCGTAGCCTACACAAAGCCACCTTTTTCTATTCGGAATTGTTGTATGTAAGTTTTGAACCTAAACTAAGGTCTTGTACAGCTTGTAAGTACGAATTTTAATGTAAAATTCTCCGTTGTCGTTTTTCACTGAAAAACTAAGTTACAGTTTGTATATACTGCAAAATGTAAAAAGTGCGAAGTTGACTTGTCTTAAAAATAAAACCAGGAGTTTTAAACACCACACAACGTTATTATTTTGAAACTAGAAGTTAAGTGTTAGATAATTCTCTAAATTTAGCTTAGCTAGTTGTCCCACCTTGGTGGCAGCGATACCCGAATTTTTATCGTTAGGTCAGGGTTAAGTTTAGGACCCCAAATGCTCCACTCCCGACGTCGAGCTGTAGCAGTTGTGCTGTTTCGTAACAATAGTACCAAAAAGCAAAGTAAACGATAAGAAGTATACCCAGTTTCACCAGCGTCGGGCGATGCTACAAGCACCTCTCCTGTCGTAGCATCAGCGTCCCGTTACAATGTGAAGTTCGACTACGCAATGCTCTTATGAAATATTCAACTTGCATAGTACCCGGGAGATACTGAAATGATAACATCCTCTGGTTATTCTTCCACACAGCACCGGTGACTGCTTGTAAAATATTTCTTCGATGTTTACACCGTACAAGTAATTTTCAGTAATTTTATTTCCTCTTTAACGATCGATGAAAGCAATCCATTTTCGACCGCGATTGCTTCTCCTAGCCGGCTGCCCGCAAGAGACACTGGTCTGCTAGTTACAATGGCTGTGACCTTGACTCAATTTGCATGACGTCACTTGTGACTTGTCGCAAATCTTGTTACTAGCATGCTTGTTTACTTTCATGTTTGCTGGGGCCAATGGTCAATCTTAGTCTGGGGTGTCCATTCTTCCATAGGTGGACATTATCTATGTCTTGTGATTATATTTCCGGTTCCTGCCTCTAGAACCCCCTAAAACTTTCTATTACCCATAATACCCTGGCCATTTCGCGGTTGCCAGGGGTTACCAAATCGTATTTAAGCAAGAGGGCCAGCATGGAAAAATCAGAAAGCCTTCGGGCCAGCCAACTGGCTGGTCCTCCTTCAACCCCTGCTAGGTTCCCTAGTTAGGGGGATTTTTGGCTTTTAGGCCTTTAGTAGGCCCAATTGTGGTTAGGCTTTCCCCCCCGACCTAAACTAAGCCTATTTACCCTAACTTAACCCCAAAGTTCCCCAACCCTTTCCTAGTCTTTGGTTCAGTCTAATTAGGTAGCTAGCTCTCCCAGTTTGTTAATTTTTGGACAGTGGTGCCGAAACCCGGGAGTGTCCTTTGGGTTTACTGCGAATTTGGTTTGGCCCAAGTTAGGGTTCTCTTGTTTGGGTGTTTGTTAGGCCCTTTTTAGGTTTTTGGGAGCTTAAGGTGAAACGTGGGTAAGCCGAGCAATGGCTAAGCCTGGGCCTTAAGTTCCATTGTGTAGTTAGGCCTATGCTACTAGTTAAGCCTAACGTGTTCAGATCTTGCTGAAATTTGGTAGGGGCATGCAGAAGGGTCTTGGGGATCCGTTTTTAGGGTTTTTGGCGTTAAGCCTATTTTTAGGCCTAATTTGGATTGTTTGGGTTTTGAACTTGGGAGGTAAAATTTACTTCGGTCAATTTTTTAATCAAGGCTTAGTTTGGCTGTAAAGCCTACTTTAGAATTTCGGATGGTTTAGTAAAGGGGGAACACTAACTTCGGCGTTTGGGTTGCCTTATGGCAATATTTTAATTTGGGCTTAATAATAAGCAGTTTCTTGTAATTTGTGTTAGTAGCTCATGAGGAGCAATATTTTCTGCAACGGTTTTTTCCCCAAAGGGTTTTTTTTCCCATAAATCAACCTAATTTTCGGCCTTTAGAACTAACTTAATTATAGTATGGAGAATGAGTTGTTAGTAGTTTCAGGTTTTACTTAAACCTACGCTTTCAAATTCAAATTTCGATGTCCAGTTCTTAGTTTGCCCATTCTTGGAGGCAATGTTCGAAGTTTGGGTTTGCCCATTCAGTGGCATGCACAGTTGCGTGTTGGTTTCGGAGTTGTTAAGGAAAGCTACTAGTTTTCTGCCAGTTTATGCCACAGAGGTTTTTGATCAACTCGTAAAGAGCCGTTTCTTGTTTGTTCGAAGGTTGTTAGTTTGGCTCACTTGAGCAAACTTTTACGATTTCATGTTCATCGGCTACAAACGTAGTTGTAGCCCAATTCCCCAACGGTGGGATTGGGGTTTGCAAAGTCGTCTCCGGGCGCAAGCTAATTTTCACTTACTAAGTGAGAATTCTCAGTCGTGACGCCTAGGCTATAGTTCCAGGGTCACGGGAGGTTTTTTTGTTAAAAAACCCGCGGTATCGAAGAGTTGTCATTTTTCATGTTCATCAGTAGAAACAAGAAAGTGTTTTTTAGAAGTTGCAGTTAGTAGTGGTAGTGACATGTGCGTTCATGGATGTATGTGTTTTCTTTCAGCTTGCAGATTTACAGACATGTTGAAATAAAAATTTACATGGTTAGAGTGTTAACAAGATGTATGTTTGTCAAGTTTTAGACACAAGATTTGCGAGGTGTAATTTTTTCAGAGCTTCGTGTGGGTGGTGGAGTATGTCGCAAATCTTGTTACTAGCATGCTTGTTTACTTTCATGTTTGCTGGGGCCAATGGCCAATCTTAGTCTGGGGTGTCCATTCTTCCATATGTGGACATTATCTATGTCTTGTGATTATATTTCCGGTTCCTGCCTCTAGAACCCCCTAAAACTTTCTATTACCCATAATACCCTGGCCATTTCGCGGTTGCCAGGGGTTACCAAATCGTATTTAAGCAAGAGGGCCAGCATGGAAAAATCAGAAAGCCTTCGGGCCAGCCAACTGGCTGGTCCTCCTTCAACCCCTGCTAGGTTTCCTAGTTAGGGGGATTTTTGGCTTTTAGGCCTTTAGTAGGCCCAATTGTGGTTAGGCTTTTCTCCCGACCTAAACTAAGCCTATTTACCCTAACTTAACCCCAAAGTTCCCCAACCCTTTCCTAGTCTTTGGTTCAGTCTAATTAGGTAGCTAGCTCTCCCACTTTGTTATTTTTGGACATGACTGGGCCCTCACGTGCCACGAACAAACCAATTATAGCTTGCAATACTGAAGGAGTTTGAAAACGGATGTTGAAACGGGGCAGTTTATTCAAGAAATAAAGGCAATGACGTAGAAGATAATGATGTCACTGGAAACAGGTTTGCCATTTCTTTATTTTTTTTATTACTTTTTTTAATCTTTACTTTACACCGGAGTCGTTTGAAGCCAGAAATGCTTGACATACTTTTATTTTAACGTACAAATGTTAACTTGTGCATTAATTTAATTCACAATTGAAATCACGGTTCATTAAAAAAAAAATTCTTATTCATTTGTCTAGACCTATACATTCACTTCACGTTGAAACTTATTTAGGAGTAAAATACAAGTTAAGGTTTAAAATTGTTGCTGTGGTTCATTAGTCAATTATAACTTAAGTGTAAAAAAATCAGTAAAAACAAAAAAATTAAGGCTTTTGTGAGGTATTAAAAAAAAATCACTATTTGGTCAGTATCAGGATTTGGTCCGGAGGATAACTTATGGTGTCCGTATTTGGTTCAGATCCAGTTTTGCAGCATTCGGTCGTTCCTATTAAAAAGTCAAACTACGCAACCAAAAGTAACTAAATCTCTGCATCTGTAAAACACATGATAGTGTTTGCTACAAGAACCTACCCATCATGGCTCCCGCCGCTACAAACTGGTGGCAGCGGTGGGATAAACAGGTGCTGTTCCTGTTAAAGCGTCTTACCCCTGTCGTGCTACTACGCAATTTTTCAAAAGCCAAAACAGCAGGTGTCAACAACTAAGTCACTAAAGCTGCAAAACATAAACTGACAGCTTTACTAAAGCACGCATAATGCCAGGCAAGGTATATTTCGGAAAATATTTGAACAGACTATGGAAACCCAGAGAATACCAATAGGTGATTGGGTAGTAGGCTTGCAGCCTTTAACGGGGAACAAAGTTTGTTCTCAATTAACAACCACCGAAATGCATGACTATGCCATAGTTAAAGTTATACTTTTAACTAGATTTCGACACACTAACGAATATGTGCAGGTACAATTTCGATCCCTGGAGAAAGATGCAGATCTTTATTTCAATGATTATGCGTTTGAACTACGTAGTTTCATGGAACGATGAATATCACTTGCTGATGTTAAAATTAAGGTTACAACTAAGTATTAAATGTGTTTCTTTTGGAACAATTTTTAAATCCTACCCCAAAGGACTTCGTAAGTGGTTGCCTGACCACAAAGTTACTCCTAATAATAATAATAATAACATTTTTACCCCAGAAGGGGGTGAGGAACATAGAAGGGCCGCAGAAGCGACCACTAACTCCGGTCCTACAAATGATGGGCGGCGTCACAGATAAGGACGCTTAAGAAAGGCAGTTAGGTCAGTGCGATTTAGCAAGCCCCGAAAAATCCGCAATGAAGGTGCCGATACAGTCTCCTCAGAAAGCAGAGACAAAGAAATGTTAACGACAATCAAGGTTACACCTGCAACCCCGAAGCTTAAGAGAATGACCCCTTGTAAAATCGATCGAGCTCAGGTCGAAAAAAGGTACGTCTAAAGGCAACAACTCGTGGAGGATTTTATACGTAAAAATCAGGTCCGCCTTTAAACGCCTCAGCTCGAGCGGTTCCAAGCCACGCGACCTCAAACAGAGGCCAGGAGTAAAGTGGCGTAAACCACGCAAAGAATGTGTAAAAGATCGCTGGACCGATTCCAGCCTGTCAATATCCTGCAAGAGGTTAGGTGACCACACAGGACTGGAGTATTCCAACAAAGGTCGTACAAAAACTTTAAAGGCCCAAACCAGTGTATTTCTGTTCGAAAAATGAAAACATCTTTTAATGATGGCAAGCCTACAAAAGACAGATTTGGTAAGCAGACCACAATGGATTGACGACTTAAGGTCATGGTTCAAATAAACTACAAGACCTCTGATGTCACGAACAGAATTAAGCGGAGATTGTAAAGGCATGAGGCCTAAAATTCCTGTCGATTGGTTAGGAGACCCGACACCAACCATCAACAATTCGGGGACACCTTTTTTTTTCTTAGCGCCAAAAAGCGCTAGGCCTATTTTTCACTTCCAAGAAAATGGACATCATCGACTCTAGTTTGCAGCTCTTAATAAACCTGAACTTTATCTAACATCCTGTGAAAACAGAACTTGAAATTTCACCATACTTTGATCTACAGCTTCATTTGAAAAAGTGCTCAAACTGAGCGCCGACGCACGCAATTTCCGTCGCCATTTTCCGAAAAACAAACATGTAAATATTTATTTGTACTTCTTGAATTTATTTCCAGGCATAAAGCCGACTAGCTTAGGGCTGTGCTAGTTTACATGTTTATTACGTCTTCAATGTTTTTATTTTACTAAGGTGACGATTTTAGCAACTATGAAAACTTTGACTACACTAGCGTTATTATCTGCGGCTGCAATAATACATTTAGATTTTTATGCGTTATAGCATTTTAAAAACACAAGCTGGTTTATTTAATCTTTTGCCTAGGCTTTTATGAAAGCATTATTTAACGTAATCTTTTCTCATGAACCCTACCTTGTTCAAAATGGCAACACAACTACGATTATTTTACCGGACATTTTCAGTGTGTATCTTGTATTTTTATTTCAGGGCTCCGACCATAGTGATCTCAATTCCGAATGCACAACTAAGCCTTTGCCTTCAATTAATAATCATTTATTTTAAATTTGAGCATCAAACTTCGTCCCCCCCCCTCCCTTCCTTCAGTGGTTGCAATGCATAACATTGTAGTTTTTATAAAAAAAAAATGTATAGGCCTATTTCACGTTGTTATGAGTTTAACTCCAGCCACGGCCTCTAAAAACACCCAAAGTCGGCAAATCCCTTTGCCATCCAAGCTCCTTCCAATCCGAACTCAGTATTTTTCCCCCCCACCAATCAGAGTGCAAGGCTACCCTAGCCGTCCGCACTGTCATGGCAGACTTTCGGTAGTGCCAGCTCGGCCGGTTTTGGTCAGTCACTCCTCCTCCAAAGCGAGCCCTCTACCTCACACCCCCCCTCCGTCGCTCTCCTACAGGGCCGCGGTTTCCCTCCTACCTGCAGGCAGGCAGCAGGTATATAACCAAGCTGAGGGAAAATTTCGTTAGCATAGCTCAAGGACTCAGGCTAGAGGTCACTACGGCGGTCGGAGCAGAGATGTCCAGTCCCAAGGTTGCCATGCCGGGCAAGGTAGTGGTTCAAGGGTAACTAGTTTATTAGAATTTAATTTTTGGAACAGAATTTCTAAATTTTTAGTCTTAAAACATAAACTAACTTCTAGACTTTGAGGGAATTTGTGGGTAGCCAAACGCAATCGGCATTTTGGTTTAGAGCACCCATGATTTAAGGGTTTAAGGTCCCCTTCCTAAAAACCGGCTTTTTCTTTGTTTATGAACTCAGTGTTCATTAAATAATCTAAGATCACCGAGATCTAACATGTGTTATTGTTGAAGCAGGAGTTTTCAAAAAGGTAGTTTTCCTTGTAACACTAATCTTGATTCAGTGTGATTGATTGATTGACTTTAGTGCAAGAGTTGCTAAAGCTTTCAACGACTATTTTACATTCTGCAAGGGTCATGTTTGTAACTTAGAGAGTTGCGATAACTCAAACCGACTTTTTTCTAGTCCAAATTGTAATGTGAACTTTAACTTTAAGTTCAGTGTCGATTTAATTGTAAATCGTGTGCTTTTAATTGTAAAGCCCCAGTTTTATTTTTGTAACCAACTAGTTACTCCGTGTGTATAAATCTTGTCATGTTTTATTAAAACAGAAAAGAAAGTTGTTTTGAACAACAAATTTTGACTTCGAGTCCGATTTAATTTGCAAGGGTTATTTTAATTACAAATCAATTTTTATTCTAACTCCGAAGTAGGCAATTAAATTAACTACCCATCGTGGTGGCAGTAAACCGTGATAGATAGGTCATAAAAGTTTAGTTAGGACGTTGACGCTCTTCTCCTAACCGTGCAGTAGACACGCTATGCTGTTTTCACAACAAAGTAAAAACCGCCACTTATGATTTACTCTACGATTACCACATGTACGCCAGATATCGGTGCTATAGACAGTAGGCACCTCAAGACCCTGTAAGCGCCGCTACAAAACTGGTGGCAGCGGTGGGATTTAAAGGTGCTGTGCCACTACACTCCTTCCCCCCTGCCATACTACTATGCCAGTTCATCTTAAGAAGAAGATGTCGCAGTTAAAATCACAACTGCAATCCCCCAGAGACGTCAGTAGCTAAGTCAAAAACGCTACAGAAGCAGAAGTCAGCCTTACGACAACAAAAGGCAAAAAAACCACCCACAAGCCGTGAAGCAGCAGGCACGCCCTCAGAAGGCAGATGATCCTTCAATCCCTGGAGAAGTCAGCCACTGAAAAAGAGGATATGATGCTCCAAGAGTGAAAATCCACAGGACTTCACAAGTGACTGTGTTCAAACTTCAACCAGAAGGACGACCACAACCACATTTTTGATCCGATCTTCGATGGGTGATTGGATGACTGACCGCACAGCGATTGTGTCGGAAATTCAGGTTAGTGCACATTGGTATAGTCCGGTTGCCAGGCCGAGTGTTTATTTTATGTATCCACCTGAGTGCTTAGGTAATATAAGATTGTATTTTTTGTGTCCTGACTGGATTGAGTTATAAGAGAAGTGTTTAAGTACTCGCTCTTTTTAACTTTTAAGAGAGTTATTTTGCGGCTGCAATTTTAACTGTAAAGATTTAAAACCAGAACGTTTTTTTTTCTTTAAAATTTGAACTAACCTAACCTTCAACATGGAAGATTTAGAAGCGTTAATCGATCATATTCATTACAAAGACTTAAAGAAAGCTTGTTTGAATTTGGGTTTAACGGTGTGTGAAACCAGACACGAGTCCGTAGATGTTTTAAAAATAGCATTTAACGATGATAAACTCACGTTGGATGAGCTGTCAAACGAACTGCTCAGTGCCATAGATAAACGTGATTCTGCCATTTTGGCCAAAAAAGAGATCGCTCTCAAAGAGAACGAAATTTTCCTTAAAACGGAACAGTTGAAACTTGAAACTTTAAAATTAGCCGACGCCGATAAGGCACGGGCACACGAATTAATGCTAAGAGACACCGCCGCCCAGACTAGCGATGCTGCTACGGCGCTGGCCATTAAGAAACTCGAGCACGAATTAGAACTTGCTAATAGACAGATAGAATTAGCCAGATTACGAAACGCAGACGGTACCAATCCAGTGCAGGTTTTGCCAAATGTAAATTCAGGTCCACGGCCCGGAAAAATTTCCGATGCCGTTAGATTGTTAAATAATTGGGGTCCGAAATCGGAAATCAATTCATTTTTAAAAATCTTTGAAGGTACAATGGAAACTCAACGTATTCCAAAAAGTGAGTGGGTCGTAGGTTTACAACCTGTGTTAGGCGAAATTTTAGTAAAGGTGTGCGATCAAATGAGCACAACTACTATGCACGATTACGATCAGGTTAAAATAAAATTACTTGAAAGGTTCGTACAGACCAACGAGTCCGTCCAATCGGCATTTCGCAGTCTTGAGAAAGAACAAGACCATTTATTTCACGAGCATGCTTTTGAGCTCGAGACGTTGTTTTCCCGATGGTTGTCACTCGCCGGTGTTAACGGCGATTTCCACAAGTTGTCTAATTTAATTTTATTAGAGCAGTTTTACAAGTCATGCCCAGTGGGCCTGAGAAAATGGTTGCCGGACCAGATTAGATCTGCGACGCTACAGGAAGCAGCCAAATTGTGTGATGACTACACAACTCGTAATAAGCAGATCAACATTGAGGTTGCAGTCAAAACTGGCAAGTTGCAAACTAGCGCACAGCCAGCCAGCCAAGCTCCTAAAGCTTCGTCAAATCCACGTAACGGTAATCGAAACCGTCGTCCTGCAGCTAAACCGGCCGGTTCTGCAGAAGGTCAAAGTGACTCCACTGGTGGGGATTCTGCCAGCCACAATGCTAACAGAGCATTCGATCAACCACGTAGGCCTAGAGCCAACGACGGCACGTGCTTTTTCTGTTTAAAGCCCGGACACGTGAGCAAACATTGCTTCGCACGTTTAGCCAAAGAAGGTAGTGATTCAGGTGTTTCTCCCGCTAGCAATAATTTTATTATTAGTCAACCACCTGAACTTGTCTTGTCAAAACACATTCACGAATGGAGTGTTAACGGTGCTAAATGTTTAGTGCTTAGGGACACGGGTTCTACCCATGATGTTATCTCTAGGGATTTGGTTAAGCCACACCAATTCACGGGTGAGTACACCCACTGTAGTAACGCGCTCACAGAGCAAACTACAGCCCACGCCATCGCCAAAATTGATGTGCAGACGCCCTATGGCCCTTTAACCATAGAGGCTTTGGTCACGGATCATATTGGTGATCATTTTCAGATGCTTTTAGGCATTCCTTCCCAGACTCTTCTGGAAGAAAGGGGGTTAAAAATTTTACCGCCTTTTGCAAACGCAGTGACTCGTGCGCAAACGCGTGCCGAGCAACAGCTCCCGATTTTACGACTTCATTATCGTGAGTCAGCATCAAGTGATGATGATCGTTCAGATAGCGAGGCTGAACAGCGTGAGGTCCCTCCACGAGTAGCACCACCCGAGGGGTTTGTCGATCCTAAAGTAGACCGTTTAGACGATGTAATTTTAGGCCCCCAAACAGACCAGTTTGCAAAACTGTTAAACATTGACAAACCTGCTTTTGCTAAGATGCAATTTGAGTGTCCAACCTTAAAGCAATGTTGGCAAACTGCTGAAATTCCCGTGGAACAGCAGGACGAAAACAAACGATTTTTCGTCGACAAAGGTTTGCTTTTCAGAGAGCCCTTTCGTCCTTTAGGTAAGCCGTCAATCAAGAGACAGCTAGTGCTTCCTAAAGAATGTAGAAGTTTTGTGTTAGATACAGCGCATGCCAATGCATGGGCAGGCCATTTGGGCCGGTCTAAAACTAAAGACCGAGTATTGACAAATTTCTACTGGCCACATTGTTTCACCGATATTGAGACGTATGTACAATCATGTTTGACTTGCCAGAAAAACGGCAAAACAGCGCAAAAGTTTGTTACACCCATTGTACTTGTGCCAATGGATGGTGAGCCTTTCAATAGGTATGTTATTGACATTGTTGGTCCAATTAGGCCTACAAGCAAGGCTGGTTTTAAGTACATTCTTTCACTACTTGACCCTGCAACAAAATTCCCTGAAGCTGTTCCCCTAAAAGAGGCTAACAGCCAGAGTGTTGTTGATGCACTCCTGCAAGTGTTTTCTCGACTAGGCTTTCCTGGCGAGCTCCAAAGCGACCTAGGCTCTCCTTTCATCTCTGAATTAACAACTTTATTCTTAGAGAAGTGTGGAATTAAATGTATAAATTCCAGCGTTTGTCACCCCCAATCCAACAGCGTCGAACGCTTTCACCGCACACTAAAAGCAGTGTTGCGCGCAGTTTGCCACGAGCATCCTGAAGACTGGGAGAGGTGTTTGCCCGGAGCAATGTTTGCTCTCCGTACTGCTCCTCATGAGAGCAATGGCTTCACTCCTGCTGAGCTTGTTTACGGCCGTAACATCAAAGGCCCACTGGAGTTGGTGAAAAGCCAATGGGTTGAGCCAGACGTTCACCCAAGTGTACTAGAATACATTCTCGACTTGCTTCAACGATTCAAGTACTCCCGTGAGATTTCCCAAGAGAATATCACGAAGTCACAACTTAAAAATAAAGTTTTGTATGACAGAAAGGCCACTGAACGTAAGTTCAAGGAAGGGGACAAAGTTTTGGTACTTAAGCCTTCCAGAGCCAATAAATTGGACATTTATTGGGACGGGCCTTGTGTGGTGTTGAAAAGGTTGTCGGACACAAACTATCTAATAAAAAAATCGTTTGGTGCTCAGAAGGAGACAATCTACCACGTCAACCTCCTTAAGCCCTATTTACCTAGGGAGGGGGCTTCTAACTATGCATTTTCAGACGAACGTGACTCTGCTCACCTTGACCATGTTTGGACAGGTCAGCCAGGCGATGGCCACCTTACTGCTAAGGAGGCTATGGCCCTTTTTAAGAAAATGGGTTCCTTCACCGAAATGCAGAAGAGTGAACTACTAAACGTTTTTGAACAAGTGGATGGTGTTTTCTCCACTTTGCCTGGTCGAACCGACCTGGTGCAACACGATGTGGAATTAATTGATCCCCACGTGAAACCCTGTAAGTACTATCGCCATGCGAAGTATGAGCGTGACTTAATTGTCACAGAAATTAAGCGGATGCTTGATTTGGGTTTAATTGTTGAAACCGACTCACAACATGGTTCTCCCATGATTATTGTTCAGAAGGAAGATGCCAGCCCACGTCCGGTAGCAGACTACCGTGAGTTGAACAATAATACAGTCACGAAGGACTACCCCATTCCCAACATTTTAAAGTTGAAAAATCACCTTAAATCGACGCTTATTTTCACAATCACAGGAAAAACAACAAATTTCCGCAAATTTTCGATAGTCAGCAGTCCTGGAGGTGGAATGGCTCAGGCGACTATCATCTTCAGGCTCCACAACAACACAGATCACTACTACGGCAACCGCGCTCCAGATTCGCAACGTGCCCAACAAATACCGGAGGCCTCGGCCAATATTCGAAGCAGACGAACGGTCGTTACGAACTGCCGACTATCGAAAATTTGCGGAAATTTGTTGTTTTTCCTGTGATTGTGAAAATAAGCGTCGATTTAAGGTGATTTTTCAACTTTAAAATGAATTTTCACACTAGACCATGTGACATTTTCAAAATTCCCAACATTGAGGAATGTATCGAACGAGCCGCCAAGTGGAAATTTATTTCTATCTTTGATTTGAATCGAGGATTTTGGCAAGTGCGTTTAACGCCGCAAGCTTCTTTAGCTGCCACAATTACAACTCCCATTGGGAAGTTTGCTCCTCTCATGATGAACATGGGAATGAAGAATGCCCCCTTCTGCTTTCAAAAGTTGATGGATGGTGTCACTAGGGGCATGGAAGAGTACGTTACTCCTTTCCAAGATGACACAGCTGTTGGTGCCGAAACGTGGCCACAGCATCTCGAACATGTCTTTAATTTTCTTTATGCAGTCAAGAAAGCCGGGCTTACGGTTAATGCCAAGAAGTCGCAGGTTGCTTGCAGCAAAGGCACCTTTCTTGGTCATGAAGTTGGTGGAGGTTCACGTACTCCTTCTGAGGTAAAAGTTTTGGCTGTGCAAAAATTCGCTAGGCCACAAACTAAGAAGGATGTCCGTTCTTTTCTAGGTTTAGTAGGCTACTATCAAAGGTACATAAATCACTACTCTGAAACCTGTGCGTGTCTTACAGA
This sequence comes from Lithobius niger, assembly GCA_023313725.1. Taxonomy (NCBI): domain Eukaryota; kingdom Metazoa; phylum Arthropoda; class Chilopoda; order Lithobiomorpha; family Lithobiidae; genus Lithobius; species Lithobius niger. Next base: position 2,192 of record JAHWFP010201244.1, on the reverse strand, counting down.
CTCCTTAACCCTTTAAGGACTGCGTGCGCACTAAGAACTTATAACTGACTTATAGAAAAAAAATCGCAGCTTCTCACCCAGTTGAGGTAAGGGAATGAAACCTGTGTCATTTTTATTCTTAATTATCTGGCTTTCATATCCCAGTTTAAATTTTACTGTAATTGGCTGGAAGTTTTTGATACGACTTGTAGAAGAGCTGTAAACAATGATTATACAGCGGGCGCATTCGGGCGCACCCGTCCTTAAAGGGTTAAAGAAGGAAGCACCTGATCCCGTTTTGTGGGATGAGTCCAAACAAACAGCGTTTGACTCCTTGAAACAAGCTTTAGTGACGTTTCCCGTCCTCAGAGCTCCCGACTTCAGTCAAACTTTTATTTTGCAGTGCGACTGTTCTGAACGAGGTATGGGCGTGGTTTTGTCCCAAGTGTTCGATGGCGAGGAACACCCCTGTCTTTATGCTTCGCGCAAATTGACAGCAAGGGAACAAAATTTTGGAACTACAGAAAAGGAATGTGCTTGTCTTGTCTGGGCCGTTGCGAAACTTCGTCCCTACATTTATGGCACCAAGTTTCTCATCGAATCGGACCACAATCCACTTCACTGGCTAAAACAAATGTCTGGCAAAAATCCCAGATTGCTGCGTTGGAGCCTTACTCTTCAAGACTATGACTATGAGGTCAAGTACAAACCTGGAAAGTCTCATACTAATGCTGATACCATGAGTAGGTATTTTGTTTAACTTAACAACAACAAGTTGAGTTTTTAGTGTTAAAAGCTAAGCAAGTGGTGGAGCCAAAATTTGCTCAGCAACTTTTTATATATTAAATTTTCTTTAATTGTTAAGAGGTACGTTGTCAGGACAACCTCACTCAAAGAAACTGTCAGCTTTCCCTATTCGGACCTTACACCTAAATTTTAAGTGCCTATGTTATTCTCCCTGTCACTATCAACGCCTTCCTGTGTGGAAGGATATTTACAGAGATTATACGACACGTTTAAATGTTCATTAGGATCATTCTACGGGAGTTTAGTGGTCCCTGGCTATCTCCTCTTTAAGTTTTTACGAAACATTTTTCTTTATAAAAATTTGTCTGTCTACCCCTGGGAGATAAAGGATAGCCCTGTTTAAACGGTTGTTGGGTATACGCCATAAAACCTCCCAGAGTTGTATCTTATGTGTAAGTTATGGGGCCTACCTCGAAACCTTTCTGTGCTTAAATTTCCTTTGTAAACAAGTTGTTTGGTAACCTAAAACCATCCCAGTGGGAGTAGTTTTACAGTAGATAGAGCTGGTCATTTTATGCGTACCCATAGTATACAATTTTCTGACCCCTATCGCAGGCTAGGTTTATTGATATGCGTCCGTCGGTTTTGATCGCAGCCTTCCGGGATAATAAAAAGGCTAGACTAGAGTAAAGGCAGAACGGCTAGGGACATATTACCAGAGCAGTAGATGGCCTCATTTATCTGTTAAAACGAAACAACAAACTCTAATCATGTACCTTTAATTTTCGTTAACTTTCGAAAATAGTGTTTCTTATTATTTAATATTTTGCTCCAATTTCCAGTGTGCTTTGTACGAATTTCCTGCAATAGGCAGCGCGGACAAGCACTCAGTTAATTTTTGCAATTAGTGTTTGATAAACTGTAAATTTTTTTACTCAAGTTAACTTTACCGCAAAAACGACAGTCCCCAAAAAAATAAAATGGTAATTTTAAATTTTGTGTAAACAGTGTACTTTTAACTTGTTGAGCTAGGAACAAGTAGCTCAAAAACCTTTTTCGCGCATTTTAAATGTAAATGGCAACACGACAAACTTTATAGGAGTTGGAACTTCCTATGTTGTTTGATTGCATAAACCAAGAGTGTTTCTTTGCATATTTTTAGTTACATGGCTTGGCAACTTGTATTGTGACATACCGATGTGCACTAATCATTTTTGTAGGCTTTTATTTGGAGTCCAACAGGAACCCCGAATAAAATCTCCCGTTGGGGGGCATGTAAAGGCATGAGGCCTAAAATTCCTGTCGATTGGTTAGGAGACCCGACACCAACCATCAACAACTCGGGGACACCTTTTTTTTTCTTAGCGCCAAAAAGCGCTAGGCCTATTTTTCACTTCCAAGTTTAAAAATTCTTATCTCCCAAGAAAATGGACATCATCGACTCTAGTTTGCAGCTCTTAATAAAC
>JAHWFP010201239.1:25415-40427 GCA_023313725.1 Lithobius niger | reverse complement strand
TGTTTTTCTTCTCGACTCCCCTCATTTTGCGACGCATAATTTAACGCAGGCTAAATTCCAACCCGTCCAGGTACGCGTCCGTTCCCGACGATTTCATGGCAAGGAGAAAAACGACAGCAAAGCTAACTACTCATTTTTAAAAAACCCTGGCACTCGGAAGCACGTGAGTGGCACAAACGTAAAGAACGCTGATTGGCCACGTAACCACTACCGATGTTCACTTGTTACGAATGACGTCACGTAATGAAGCATTGATCTGTATAAAGCATACTGCTTGCAACCCCAAATGATCACGCCGCACATCAATTCGACAATATTTAGTAACATTCAGGCACATGTGAACCCTACAAGTGCAAAACATCGACTGAAGACTAAGCCATACTGACTAACTGATTAAAATCTAATATTAGTAAAAAACAAAAATAATCTTACAAATCCTCCCCCACCAGATCTGAAGTGCCCTCACTTCAGGGTCATCTTTTGCACAACAACTCAACAGCCCGATACAATCCAGCCTGCGTCTTACCCCGAGGTCGCAGACCCAAACGAACCGCAGGAGCAACGTCATCCCCATCTCCACACCCCAAATCCTCCATCTGAGCCTGCACAGGATCCTCTTGCCAAGTCACCTGATTCTGCAAGGGAACCTCACGACGAGCCACCACCTCGGAAGGCGTGTTCGTATAATACGGTTTTAGTTCCTGCACATGGAACGTACCAACAAGCAACTTCCCCGTCACCGGATCAGACAGCCTGTATGACAGAGGCGAACAAACCTCTTCTACCACATACGGCCCTTGCCAACGAGGTGCAAGTTTAGACATGAAATAGTCCACCTTCTTTGACAGATAATGAGATGCCCGTAACACCAGGTCACCTACTTCAAACTGTGAATCACGGTGATGAGCATCATAATAAATCTTGTTCTTCTCCGACTGCTGACGAAGCGCCTCCTGCGCCCGGTGAAGGCATCCTTCACATTGCGGGTCACAATCACTGCCCAGCTTTCGGTGTCCTCGCCCCTTGGAAGGTTCCGATCATCCGAAAAGTCTGGATCACCCGGGAGACGAAGCTCCCTACCGAAGTTCAAGTAAGCTGGCGAATAACCAGTAGCGTCCGACGGAGCCTACCTCATTGCCATCGCCAAATGAGGTAAATTCAAGTCCCATTCCCTGTGTGATTCTTCAATGGAGGTGGTGATCAAGGCACGAGTGGTCTTCATCACTCTCTCTGCCAAGTTTGGCTGAGAATGGTAAACGAAGTGAACCTCTGATGCACCCCAAACCGGTTGCAAATGCTCCGGAACACATTTCCCACGAACTGATGGCCATTGTCCGAGACGATGGTTTTCGCAACCCCAAACCTAGGAAAAACATTGTCCACCAGACACCTGGCTACAGCCTGAGTAGTAGCCTTCTTCAATGGAAACAGTTCCGGCCACTTGGTCATGTAATCAACAACTACCAAGAGGTACGTATTTCCAGCCTTTGACCTTGGATAAGGCCCAGCGAGATCGACACAAATTGTCTCCCATGGCTTCGGCAAGGCAGTGGGGGAACCCATTAAACCCCTAGGCAACTGGTTTTCATTTTTGTGAAGCTGGCAGACACGACACACCTTCACATAATGAGAAACATCCCGAGACATTCCCTTTCAAGTGTAGTGCTGCTGCACTTTAGCCAGAGTCTTACTAGCACCTAGATGACCACCCACAAGAGTGTCATGGTAACAGGCGATGATGCATCGACGAAGCTCAGATGGGACCAAAATGGCGAATCTTTCACCGCCTTTGACATGATGGACCTGTCCAAGAACACCATCACGGACCTTGCACACCTTCAATAGGCGAGCAACCCGCCTGCCTAACTTTCCACTGGTAGGTGCTGTACCCCGTTCAAGGCACTGATGCACAGAAGCCAGCAAGGCATCACCTTTCTGACCTTCACGAAGCTGATCCATGTCAGGTACCATAACCCCTCTGACAATAGAATTAACGATCCCTTGAGGGTCCTCAATTGGTGAACGGGACAGCGCATCAGCCACATTGTTAGCCTTACCTGGCTGATACTGGATCGTAAACCTGTACGGTTGCAGACGCAAAAGCCAACGAGTCAGCCGGCCAGTTGGATCCATGGCATTGCGTAGCCATTGCAAACTTTTCTGGTCAGTGACCACTTTAAACTCCGCCGCTTCCAAATAAGGCCTGAATTTTTCGACTGCCCACAGGATCGCAAGACACTCGCGTTCCACCGTCGAGTACCTTTGTTCTGCCTTAGACAGCTTCCTGCTAGCGAACTGGATGGTGCGAGGACCTTCGGAAGACTCTTGGAACAACAGCGCACCGAGACCAATTCAACTCGCGTCCGTTTGAACCACAAACGGCTTATCGAAATCAGGTGCAGCCATCACTGGAGCTGAAGCCACCTTAGCCTTTAAGGCATCAAATGCCTCCTGGCACTCCGGTGTCCATTTAAAGACAGCAGAGTCACGAAGTAAATCATTTAATGGCCTGGCTAGCCGAGAATAGGCGGGGATAAACCTGCGATACCACGAACTAAGGCCAAGAAACAGTCAGACCTCCTTCACTCTCCTAGGAATCGGAAATTCAGAAACTGACCGAATCTTTTCAGGATCGGGTGAAATGCCCTCTGACGAGACAATGAATCCCAGTACCCTAGTTTTGTTCAGGCAGACCTGAAGCCTTTCAGAATTAACTGTAAGACCAGCAGACTCCAAACGCTCTAATACCTTAGCGATAGTTTTTAAGTGCGTGTCAAAATCGTGCGATGCGATTACTATGTCATCCAAGTAAGCGACGACACCCTCACGCTGGAGATCCAGCATTAAGTGATTTATCAACCGCTGAAAAGTGGCTGGGGCGTTATTTAGACCAAACATAAGAACGGTCGGTTGGTACAGGCCCCTAGGTGTTATAAACATAGCCCTCTCCTGTGAAATAGGGTCTAATAGCACCTGCCAATACCCTGAACGAAGATCTAAGATAGTGATGTATTTAGGTTGCCCTAGAATGTCGAGCATTTCCTCAATTCTCGGAAGGGGGTATCGATCACGCTTAGTTACGGTATTCAGACCCTGATAATTGACACAAAGACGCCAATCACCATCCTTTTTAGGCCGCAAGAAGGCAGGAGCAGCCAAAGGACCGTAGGACGGCACCATCTGCCCTCTCTTCAACATATCGTCCAGTATCTCATCCATGGCTTGACGTTTCCTGGGGTTACTGGATAACAAGGTTGCATATTGGCTATTGACATACTAAGCCATAGAAATAATAATAGGCTAACAATTTTTTTTTTAATTGTTGATTGTTGTTTGAGCACAAAATTTTTGTTGGTTTCATTGTATAAGCCATGGTTAAGACTAGAAAATCTGCTTCTAGCGGTGGTTTAGTCAGAATTCCTGTGTCTAGGAATAAGCTAAAACACTCGACTAGGGGAAGGCTTATTAAAGCAAACCCTCGTTTAATTGAATCTAAAACTCCAAATGTTGTTTCTCAGACTGGGTTACGGTCCTTATCTCGGCAAGGACGAGTGCGGAAACGCACGCCGTCAGTTGCACGTAGAGCACGGGCACGCGAGCAAGCCAGGTGCCATAGTAAAGCCAAGGTCACGAGCCAGCGCTCACGCAGCTCTTCTCACGAGCAGTCGCAGGTGGATTCCGATCATGAATCAGCTGTTCACTCTAGCGATAGAACAGCCAGTGTTTCGCCAGATAGGCGTAGTAATAATAGTTTTGTTTCCTCTCGTCATAATTCCCATCATAATTTTAATAATGAAAGGCCTGTTAATATTCCTTTTGTTTTGGCTCGTGACATGCCTCGACACGATGAGCAGTTTGTTTGCTCTCGTGCCTTGCGTAGCGATGCTGGTCGCAGTCGTCATTCATTCCGAGAAACAATGACGTCATCACCCATTCATACGCCACCGGAAACCCCCTTGGTTGGCAGTGGATCAATAGGTCCAGACTCGCTTCGTGCAGAGCGTGATCGTTTACAACACATAAACGATAGTCACCTTGAAGCTTTGCGTAATATAGGGACAGTTTGCAAACTAGACAATTAAATAATTGTGGTAACAATGGTAATAATAACAGCACTCGTCTTTGGGAAGACGTACGAAATGCTAAGAAAAATTTAACTGCTTTTTCTGGCGAAGATGGTACCGATGTTTTCACATTTTTGCTCCTGACAGATAATCTTAGGAAAATTGATAAAAATCTTCCCGACTGTGAATTGATAGCAGCCGCTACAAACAGGTGTAAGGGAAGATCTGCCAGATTTTTAGCAACAAGCTCGATCGCTTCTAAGCAAACCAAGTGGGCTTCTTTTAAGTCGATTTTAATAGAAAGATTTGGTGCTGGAGGTAAAGCGGTGACTAGAACTAATTTTCACAGAGCTAGAATGTTGCCTGGTGAAGACATTGAAAAATTCGCAGATAGGTTAGAAATAATGGCAGCCGAAATTTGGATGGTTCAGCCATCTGATGATGATTTTGAAAGAGCACTTAAGGAAAGATCACGTGACGAAGGGTTGCGTTGTACTTTTCGAGCAGCTATGCCCGACATTTTGGAAACTTATTTAACAACTATTTGTCCTAAAACATGGGAGGACATGTTACATAAGACTTTGAAGCGCCAAACTGAGATTAATGAAAGGAATCATTACAGCCGAAATCAGCAGCCTGCTAAAGTTTCGTCCGATGCAATTTTGCCTCTCGACAAAACAGCGACAGTGGCAGCAGCAGACCTAGCCAAGGTTTTACAAGAAGTCGAACGTAAAAATAAGAAAATTTAAAATATTAGGCTTCGTGATTCATTAGGAGAAGCCAGGGTTTCTGCAGTACAACAGGAACACACGGAACAACGCAGTTGCTTCCGATGTTTCAGCAGGTTTCACGTCAGCAAATATTGTAAAACCACAGACAATAAATTGGAATCAGTTAAGGCCGCAAACGCAAAACGTTTGGCTGCCGAAGGAAAACCAATTCCACGCAGAAGTACCTCTAACACGAAATATATGGGAAATAATCGCCGAGGAAATAATAATATTGGCACTAGAGACAATTCACAACTGAATTTGGGCCAATATAATCGTCAGCGTACAACTAACAACGGCGCAAGCCCCAATCAAGTTCAAGTCGCTCGAAGCTCACAGCAGCCACAGCAGTCAAAAAACTAGTTGACAGTTCGAAGGGAAACAGGTACTTCGAGCTGGCTGGTTATTCTAACGCAAATGAAATTCCGACTTGCGCTATGAATACTGTAAATCCTGACTATGATACAGAAGAACAATCATCTATTAGAGAAGAAACAAATGTTTTATTTAAAAAGACAAGAATCCATTCTACACTCGACGCCGCAGGCCTACTTCTCGATTTGTATTCGAAAGTAGACTGGCACCAGCAGAAATTAGCGCTCAAAGACAGAACGCTTACCTTGCCCAGGCTTGCAGCTTATTTTGGTGCTATTCCAGAAAAATATGTGGCCCCATCTCTGAACGCCAACGCTCATCTGGAAAACACTTTCAAAAGCATCCTGAAAGAAGTTAACACTGCTTATAATTTGTCTTGCGATTCAGCCATTCTGATTTTATTTGAAGACGGTGCTGACTCAACTAACTTTCACTCTGAATTGTCACGAGTGAAGACTAATAATCCTATCGTTTTGGAATTGATTGGCGAGGAACGATTAATCGAGTTCCGTAGCATCTCTGACTCTAACGAGCGCAAGTCTCATCTGCTTTCAGCAGGTGAAACAATTTTGATTTCAAACAAAAATCAATCGGAATGGAAGCTACGCATTCCTTTGTTGGCTAAAATTACTGCACCAACAATATGTTTAATATATTGGGATAACACGTTAAACCCAACCATCATCACTGAGCAGAAACGTGCAACCCGACAAGCGAAGCGCAAAGTCTTGCTCGCTCGGAAAACACGGCAGCAGATCGAAGCGACGCCGCACCAACTCCATCCGGCGGCTGGAATTGATACTAATGGTTTGACAGACATGTTGGCTCACGTCTCGTTGGCAAACGCAGACGACGCATCGGAGCAAGTTTTGGTAAATTGCTTAGGCTACAACGCTAAAGCAGCGCACCCAAGACCTCACCTAATTTTTAAATTTGGACATTTGAGCAAATTAGGATTATTAGACTCAGGTGCAGGGATTTCCTTAAATGAAACATCCACAGCTGAAGAATTATTAAAAGATTATCGCATTAAGTGCAGCGTAGCTACTACACAAACACCTACAGCTTTAATAGGCGTTAAGATATCAGTAAACCGAATTTTGACCACGGAAATAAGTAAATGTGGATTTTCTAGGGAACAAGAATTTAGAATCGTTTCAAATGGAAGTTTTGGAGCTACCCACATTTTATTGGGTTATGATTTCTTATCACAACAACCCGATTTATTAAAACTAAACTGTTCAGACCAGATTTTGGAAATCAGTAAGCTAAAATTTAGGACTTACCATCTCCATTTGATGCCTGGGAAGCTTATAAGCAAAATAGAGAAGTTATAAATTTCGAACAGTATGATGTTTCATACGAACACACAGAAACAATCAATGTTTCGTCCGACACAGACACAGCCGAAAATCCACAGTCTTAATGGAATGCCACACCTCATGAATTTTATGAAGAAATTCCCATATCTTTATTTAAGGATACTGTACTGCCTAGCTATTCAGAGACAACTATAACTGGCACTTTGCATATTGCATATCCTGAAATACAGAGTGGTGCTTTTATTCCCGAATGTAAACCCGATTTGTTGATTTGTTTGGCTAGATGTCTAGTTAATACATCACCTACCGGATTGATACCGATAATGGTAATTAACGCATCTAGCGAAGACATATTTTTGCCTTCGGGTATGACGCTTGGTCATTACACATCTGCAGAAGTTGAGTATGATTGCCAGGGCGACGAAGAAATTCCAATTAATAATGCCGACTCGGTAATCTAACCGAATGCCGCTCAAACCGAATCAGTCACACTTCATAATCCCGTTTCCACACCAGAGTCCAGTGAGATAGCTCAACACTATCGCAAAGCTGGAGCGAGCAACTCGATTCCGTCAGGGATAAGCGAAACTGAAACCGAATCATGCCTTGCAAATGCTCGAGATCCAGAGCCAACCGAGATAGCCCGCAGTGTTTCCGAAGCTATTTCCGGCTCTCCCGAGCAAGTACAGACAAAGCCCATTGAGACATCGCAACCGAATGCGGAGGCCAGCGCTGACTCTGTCAACAAACCAAGGCCATCGCCAAAGTCACAATCCGAAATAGAAAGTGATTGGGACAAGTTGAAATTTAAATTTTCATTTCCGGATTTAACTGAAGAAGAAAGGGCAGAATTTCTTGAGATGTTGAGGACACATACATATGCATTTAGCAGAGACGAATTCGACCTTGGGACTTACGAGCCATATGAAGTAGACATACAAACAGGGAATGCAGCGCCAGTTCGATCTAAGATTTACAGAGTTCCATTTCATCAACAATAAATTGTTGGATAGATGGTTTATTGAAAATTGGTGTCATAAAAGAATGTAAATCTGCTTGGCTCAGCCCTTGCCTACTCATAAAAAGAAGGCCTGAGGGATATAGAGTGGTCATTGATTTACGCGGCTTGAACGCCGTCACAGAAAATGTGTCAGTATTCTTACCAGTTATCAGTGAGGCACTGGCTAACTTACACGGAGCTAAATACTTCTTTAAGTTGGATTTTCGTATGGGATTTTTTCAGCTCAAGTTAGCCGAATCATCCATGGAAAAGACAGGATTTCAAGGATCCAGAATGACATATTGTTTTAAAAAATTGCCGATGGGACTCAAAGTAGCGCCTGCGCATTTTCAATTCTGCGCTCAGCAGATTTTCGCAGAGATTTTAGGCGGCTACTGTACCATTTATTTGGATGACATTTTATTAAATTCCACGGATTTCCGTACGCATCTGTTGCATGTAGACAGAGCCCTAAGCATCGTAGAGAAATCAAAAACGAAACTTAGCCCCGAAAAATGCATTTTTGCAGTCAAAAAAATGAAATTTCTTGGTTTCGTTGTAAGCGAAGACGGAGTACAACCAGACAGGGATAAAATCAGAGCAATGGAACTTTTTCCTCAGCCTAGGAATGTAAAAGAGATCCGCCGATTCGTGGGGATGTGCGGATTTTTTCGAAGGCACATCGCTCAGTTCTCAGCTTTCTCAGTTTGCCTTACAAAACTAACAAAGAAAAACGCAAAATTCATCTGGGATAAGGAAGCGGAAGATGCTTTCAAGGGTTTAAAGGAAGCAATGGTTAATGCTGCCACCTTGAAACACCCAGATTTCTCACAACCCTTTTTTGTAGAGGCGGATGGTTCGGATACTTCGTTAGGAGGCTGCCTTACGCAGATGCACGGAGGCATAGCCTACCCTCTCACCTACACCTCCAGGACTCTAACACCAACTGAGAGAAAGGAAAGCACTACTGTAAAAGAGATCCTGGCAGCCGTACATGCAATAGAAACATTCAGAACTTACCTATTGGGTAAAACGTTTTTTTTATCCTCGGACCACATGGCTCTAATTTTTTTATACAACAGCAGTGGCTTATCACCTAAGCTGGAATGTATCCTTATCAGGCTGAGAGAATACGATTTTATTATTCGCCATAGACCAGGCAAGCTATTACCAGTAAGCGACGCACTCTCACGTGTAGAGATCCCAGTCTGCATTTTAGACTCACAATATCCCGACTGGACTCGCTCTCAAGTAGTAGCCGAGCAGAGGACAGACGAGTATTTTGGCAAGGTATTTGAGACCATTAAAAATCAAGACTCAGCTGACATCATCGACGCTAGTAATAAGCGTAACATTTTCTATATGGATTTCGACGGCATGCTGTATCGAATATGGGCAAAAGACCCAGCGCAAGGACGGATGGAAGAAATTGCTCAAATCTGTATCCCCGAGAGTTTAGTCACTCACTGCATTCGTGACTATCACTCCGCCCCCGCAGCGGGACACAGAGCAGCTAAGAGCACCCTGAAACTAATACAGTTGCACTGTTTTTGGCCAACTATGGTACAAGACATTGATTATTATGTAAAGACATGTTTAATTTGTCAGCAGTTCAATAGACCTAACAAGCCCCATAAGGCCACCCTTCGAGCTTGCAAACCCCTGCAAAGACCAGGCGACAGCTGGTCAATGGATTTAATTGGAAGACTGAATGAAAGCAATCAAGGTAATTTTTACGTGATGACGCTGGTAGATGATTTCTCCAGATTCGTCATTGCCTTTGGAATTCCAAACAAAAGGGCAGAAACAATCGCTCGTAAACTATACACAAAACTTTTGCTCGGTTCTCCCCATGTAGGACTTTGCGGAGCGACCTAGGCTCCGAATTCGCCAATAAAGTGTGTGCCTCTCTGAGCACACTGTTTAATGTTAGACAGATCAATTTTACAGCCAACACTTCTTGGACAGGAGGTGGCGTGGAGATTTGTAACAAATCTATACAGACAGTCTTACGTAAGATTGTAGCTGACAATCCTCACGATTGGGACGAGAATCTCCCTGCAGCTTGTATAGCTCTGAATTCGACACCGCACAGCGCCACACTTTTATCACCATTCTATTTGCACTTTGGTTGAGAATTCAGGATTCCTAGCACCCTGGTATTCGAGCCGGCCAGGAAAATTTATAACAGTGATGATACAGTCATCAGGCTGGAAACCAGACTTCAAAACGCTTTCGAAGTAGTTCGCAAGCATAATGCAATAGCAACGCAAAAATATCAGAATTTTTAAAACAAGACAGCACGCCCGTACCGGTTCCTCACAGATAACTACATAGTCATTAAGGACTTCGTCAAGATTGCATAGATTTCTGATAAATTGCTTAAAATTTGGAGTGGACCATACAGAATTATGGAATTTGTAAACCCTGTAATCATACGAGCAGTCCATTATCTGGACCCTTTCAAAATAGTAAGGATTCACGTTAATCATTGTCGGCCATTTTTTCTGAGATCCAGAAATCCGATTCAAACTTTCAACACTCCAGACGACCTGGAACAGGCCGAGATTGTTAATGGCAAACTAAGCGAATCCGAACAGCAGTTGCGTGATTTTATCACGAAACTCCACGAAGATCCGACTGACCATATGGCGGAGCTGGATCCCCCAGTTTTTAGCCCGATAGCTAGCGACACCCAACGAGCGTCACTGGAAACTAGCAATGAGCAAAAAGGCATAAAGCATAAGAATTGCGATCCTCATACCTCCGGGCTGTTTCAAAAGCGAATCAGATTGGAGGAACAGCAGAAATTGAGACCAACACACAATTATTGCACTAGATCGAGTAAAAACACTCCCGAAATAAGAATAAAACGTAATCTTGAACAAGCACGAGCACACGACTGCTAGCCAAGGCTAATTGAAACATCTCAAATCTGAAACTTTGCACTAGACGCAAACATAGTTTTCAAAATCAAAAATTGGTTTTCAATGCAGATAAAGACTGTTATTTAAGGAATCCAAACAATGACGAGGCACCATGAATTAGCCTCAGGGAAATTTATCATTTCATCTGTTAAAATTGCCTTGAAATTTCCAAACGAATCCGTATAAATACGAAGAATGCGATCCGGCATTATTAAGAAACGAATTTTGCAAATTAATTCCAGATGGACCATCTTGTTCATTTCACAAAAGAAAATATTTTTTTTTGTTGGAAATCTTAAATGGAGAGATTGTCGTATTTTGCATAGATACACGTAATTAAGTTCAAAGAAATAACTTAAAATGCAGCCAGTGCGATTATCATGAGCAAGGCTCTTGAGTTGTTTTGGGTTTTATTGTTTGACATTGGATCACAAACTTACCTTGAAATCATATCACAATCGGTGATGTAACTAAGAAGACTTGCCTGACGATAAAACAAATTTGTATCTGCATAGAAAATACCTCTCATTTAACATGGTTTATGAGAATGAAAAAAAAAATGCATATCGATTATGACTCTTGTGTTTCAAACAAATGAATCCAGCTATAGGCTATATTAAATTAGCCTCAAAAAAAAAAAAGAGAATTTTAGGCTTGAATTTGATCACAATAATGATGCAAAAGTTATAGCCTATGCTAGCATAAAAATTGGTTCAGATAAATGTGCATCCATCCCTCTTAGTTAATACACAACAATATTAGCGAAGCAAGCAGTTTACGCATTTTTTGTGAAAAATTGACAAAATAAGATAAGCAAGATTGCTAAGGGAACTAAAATTCCAAAAGAAATTACTCTGCCCATTATAAATTTTGTCAAATTATGTCCAAAATCTTAAGTGAACCTAAATCTTGGAGATCTGTTTTAGGGAAATATCAAATCTTCCGACCTAAGACTTGAATTATAAATTATTCAGAAATATCATATCTTCCGACTTAAAAACTGGATTGTAAATTATGGAGAAAAATCACGTCTTCCGACTAAAGAATTGCATTGGACATTTGGAACAACAGATTTTGGTTCCTTTGGTTATGAGTGTTTCGTCAAAAACACTTTAGCTTTCACTATGCAAGAAGAAACAATGTTTTGAAGTTAGGATGTCCGTCACTTGCACTATATACACGTAGGGCCTCCCACCCAACGCAAAAACGTAACATAGGCCCACAGTAGATTTTCAGCTCTAGAATTTTGACTGAAAGCAAGTGACTGATTGTGTTATCATTACAACCAATTAAAATACCGAAATATCAAGACACATGTTTTCTTACATAGAAATAAAGCATGTCTTGTGAAAATGTTGAAATTATGACCAGTCGCTCTGCTCATATATGCTATACCTGTAATCATGGCTGGATTTTATTCTCCTATGTCGATATTGTTTTAATGTATGGACATCATTCCCATTGGATATTGGTTTCCATGAATATTGTGTCAATGAATATTGCTTGAGCGTAGATACTATTTTCCAGGGACACTGATATGTTCCCCAGGCTTAATAATTGAAAAACAGTATTTTGAGCTGTTAATGGGCTCAGACCAGCCACATCAAAAAAAAAAAAAAGGAAAAAAAACTTGTTCTAATCCGAAAAGTTTTATGGGCTCAGACCAGCCACGTCAAAAAAAAAGGAAAGAAAACTTGTTCTGATCCGAAAAGTTTTATGAGCTCAGACCAGCCACGAAAAAAAAAAATGATCTTGTTTATATATGGAAAAATTTTTTCTTGGCTAAAAAATAGTTATGTGACGAGCACAGAACATTTGTGTGTTGTGACTAAAATTTTGAAAGCGGTTTTCAGCTCGTAAATTGGCAAATGTTGAATTGTAATAGGCCAAACACAGTTGTGGTACGCTCAAATATCGATGATTTTCAGCTACTAAAATCAATGAATCAATGCACTATAATAAGTCACATATAGCCAGAAATATGGAATCACCATAATAATGAGAATCATACGTCAATTAAATACGATGCCGACAGAAATTAATTTTCCCCTCCATGTTAAAAAACGAGGAGTTTTCAATGGAAATATGGCCTCCAAGCGTGAGCGAGCTCGAAAGAGGGGATCACGCACGGGCATTTCCGGTTGGGTAAATAGAAAACCTGGCCGACCTGACGGCCGAAAGCTGTGGCATTTTGATAAACATTTTTATGACAATGCTTGAATCAAGAAATTTATATGCCGCATTGAAAACTTAAATTATGTGTAACATTGTTTTAAATTAAGAATCGAAAGGTTATAATAGACTCTATGACCAATGAAAATTTTGAGATGTAAGATCACGAATTTGCAGGCACGCCAGAAAACCTGAGATCTTACATCGCACGTCATTCAAACTTGAGTTTAACATCATAATTAGGGTGTTACTGAAAATAAGTACGATCTGGACCAGATGCAGGACACAAATAATGTAACAGTTGCATAAATTTAAGTATAATTGACAATTATAACCTAATGTTATACAGAAGGTAAGCGACACTCCAATGTTGTGTTTCTGTCAAATAAGACAACTTACCATGTGAAAATTAATTACGCCAATTTTGTTGATCTCAGGAAATTTTGATTTCTGTTTGGGAAATAATGGAAAAGGGATAATTCCTGAATGCAGGGGAAGATAACATTGATCATAAAAAATTAAAATTTATTCTCTTTATACAACATGATTACCATAATGGTTAACATTATTAAGAAGATAAAACGAAGATACAAATTAAGATCTCGTAAAACTATTTTTTTTCCAAAGCTAGGCCACAATTTGGACAGAGTGGAAAATAAGTTCTATACGTCCTGAAGATTACAAATAATGAAATAATGGTTCTTTAGACGATGACGACAAAATTCAGACAGGCCAGTTCTAATCATGTATGGGCCGGAATTTTTTTTTGGGGAATAAACAAAATCGAAAAAAAAAAAAAATAAATAAATAAACTAAGCCTATTGAGTCATTAGCAATAGTCTCGTTGAAATAATCCTGAAAGCGGCCTAGCTGGTATTATTCTAGGGCTCGAGAAAATTTGAAATTTCTTGATGAATTTTGAACCCTTCAAAATTGGAAAAATTCTTATGAAAATCGAGGAGATTTTTTTTTCTCTCTTCCTCCTCTCATTTCCCCTGCCATTTGTCAAAAGAGAGATGTGATAAAGCAGGAAAGAATTTAACCCGAAAATTTATACGAAAGAAATTTTGCTCCCTAGCAAGCCATCAGAGCGCCATTTTTTTTTTGGTTGTTGATAAAATAATTTTCAACTGTGACAAATGAAAACACCTTGAAAATACAAAAGAATACTAAAATAAAGTATTACTAACCTCAGCTGGAGGGCCCTGGAGGTTCTCCAGGACCATCCTCAGTAGGTCCCGCACTTCCAGCTGGACCATCATTTTGGTTCAGCTACATGCCGGACAGGCACCACAAACACAACCTTTGCCCGGCACTTCCTTTTTTTTCTCCAAAAGAAGTGTTGTGGCCAGCAAAGGTTTAAAACACTTTGGAAATTTAATTTTTAAGGAACAATTCAGAGGAGGAATCTCCTCGAGTTTGACACTTAATTAAGTGATTAAGAATCGAAAACGAACTTTTGAGTTTTTCTCCCCCTCATTTAAGCTCAAGCTAGAATTGAATGATTGATATGCAGTTGGTTAAAAATAGTTACTAACACCACCTCAGGATGGCGCTGCTAGTATTGACTCTAGTTTGAGAGATGCAGCATCCAAAGCTCAGACATGAAGAATTCGTATAGCACGTTTGGCTGAGATGACAAAACGAAACTCATTGAATACAGTTACTAAAAATTATAATAAAATCGAAGAAATAAAATATTTCCATTTAAAAACGATTTTTTTTGTGTTTGGGAGATTTTGGTTATAGAAGAACAATCAGTATGGATAAGAATTGCCAGTGTTAAAAATGAATTTTTTTTTACAGTCATAATTTTACAAAATAGAATTAAGAAGCTGTGGCATATGAGAATTACGAAATATAACGAATTCAAGTGAATTAATGCTATTGTTCTGTTGTAGGAAAATTCACTAAGACGTTCACAGGGCAGTACATCAGCCAGTGAACTTTGATACCCGATGTGGGACCACAACTGTCAACTGGGCAGAATACAGCTGTTGTCAGTCAACTGTGGTCACGTTTTGGTAATTGTACCCGAGTCTACAATTGTAACGACCAATTGTGGTCACGTTTTGGCAATTGTACCCGAGTCTACAATTGTAACGACCAACTGTGGTCACGTTTTGGTAATTGTACCCGACTCTACAATTGCAACGACTTTGATGTTCTAGCAGAGGATATGGTTATAGCGACCAATTGTGATGTTTGAAGCATACGCAGTGATAACATCTAACAATTGTGGTCACATCAGTCAACAATAGTAATTGTACCGGAGGTTACGATTGCAATGGCCAAGTGTAGCAAAATTGCACTGAACATTTGTGATTACACCAATGCAATCACAACGATAGCAGAAAGCAGCAAAATTGCACCGAACATTTG